>JAOBAT010054269.1:0-28627 GCA_026413305.1 Hydrozoanthus tunicans
CCCCTTACCCACCTCGTACGAGACAAGGTGCATGGGGGTTAGAGGAAACTTAGATAGTGGAGAAATAGACATACACAATTAAGCCCAAGAAGTAAGGGTATTAGCTGCTCCGTGCATGGGCTAGGGTAGAGAGGATTCCATATACCATACCATATGGACTACACAGGCAGGGAGAGGGCCCCAGAAAGGGATGGTTTTGAACTGATTTGTAAATGTCTGTTTTTCTTTTATTTGTTGCTCATGTTTATATTCTAAGAAAGTAAAAATATTAATATATATAGGTTACTCCAGTGGTTAAAAATATTCTTTGAATATGAATTATATACTGAATACAATCAACACTAGCGACGTTTTGGTCGTGATCACCGACCGACCCTCTTTAGGGGAAGTGAATCGAAAGAGTGACTGTGGGGGCAGGGCGTAGGGTGGTAGGGTTTACTTTTGACACATGCATTACGGCGCGGCATCAAAATTGAGAGTGAAAGGTCAATCCTAAAAACTGAATGCACCAAAACAGGCAGAGTCGTGGTGGGGATTTGCATATCGACTTCATGGATAAACAGTTGTTTTTTTTACCATGGTCGAATTTTGGAAGCGACTCGATCAGTTTTTTAAATAAGTCACCGATTAATGAAGACATTGTGTTGTTGCTTATCTGTTTTGTCCAGCAAAGTTATAGTTTAACAACAAAAGCTAAACCTCTTACTTGCTTTTCTGAAAATGGTAAGCTGAACGGAAATAGAACTTCTTTAGCTTGTGGGGTCTAAAAAGAGTTTTTGGCGACAGGCGACGCGTTCTTAACTACTGTCAAAGCGCAGACAAGCGACAGAAGTTGTCGGGAAAAGCGCAACAATTCGCGACAGCGACAAAGAGGTCAGCTATGCCTCAAAACATCCAAAATACATGTAATCAACTTCTCGCAATATTTTTTTGTCCAAGCTTAAAATTTTTAGAGCACGTGAATGAGTCAGACACATCAATTGTTTGTCGTATTTACTTGATTCGTTTTAACAACAATTGATAAACTGGAGCTGTAAAGAAATTAGCAAAGCAAATATTTGCTTAAAAATTGAAAATTATGACATTTTACACTAGAAAAAGATGCGACTGAAAGACCAAAAAATGTTGGACAAGCAGCTTCTGAGCACCCTATCCATTAATAGATTATGTATATGCTTTTCATGTTTATACTTAACTTTTGACCTTGGCTGCATACTCGATAAGAAGAATTTTTAGGTCTCTGTTACAAATTTCCATACTTAACTGACAGAAAACGTTTAATACGTTTCCAAGATCAAACCTGTACCTACAGTGTTACTGTAATACTTTCGTCTTTAAGAAAATGTTGATATACATAAGGTTTCGTGCCGTCAAATTTTGTTTTAAATCATTCTCTAAATGAATCTGTTTCGCGTTACGTGCTGTTGCGTCCAATTTTGATTACAGACGAAACAAGATTTCCCTCGGTGAAAACAACATGATATTATAAACTATCAACCCGAGGAAAGAAAACATAGTTAAGTCCAAGTTTTGGATTAATTAGAGGCATAACTTGTAATAATATTAACAGGAAATGCCCCTGCCGTAAAAAAACATTCCCTAAAGATACTAAGGACTAGCTGAAAATGTTCTACCCCAGAAAAATTCCTACCATCGATTTCGAAAAAAAACATGCGGAAGAAAATTGAAAAAATGAAAGCAACCATTCTCTAATATAACCTTGATTTTTCTCTAAAAACCCTTAAAAGTACCCAACTGCCAATTGAACAAATACGATGAGCACTCCTGCTATGCCAATTGAGCCAGGGTATATACCCAACCCCCGCGGCCCCGCCCTTTCGACTTTCTTTCAAGTTAAGTACAAATGTTTATATTAGTGCAGGTAATAAAGTTAGTGTAGCTCTCTTGGTCTTTTGAAGCATTCAGGTCCTCGTTTGTTGTTGGTTTTACAACCTTTATGTAGTAAGCCTGACGGAATTGCGAGCTCGACCAACTGTCGACTGAATCAATGACTTCCACGTTTCTTTTGTGCTACAATAATTTAGCCAATCATAGAACTCAAAAACAAAAGCAAAGGAAACCTTTTAACTTTCAATGTTATTTCACATGGAATTTTTCTTTCAAAAATTCAAAAACAAAAATGTTTCAACAGAATAACTGAATGAGCGAACCGGAAACAAATCATATAAGCTTACTTATGAAGATACGGTCAATTTCAGTTTTAAAACTTAGCCAATCAGATCAACAGTTTAACAATATCACAACTAGCACCTTTTCGCATTCCATTGCCGTTGATCTCCCTAGTCCTTACCGGCTTGGATCGTTACTTAAAGTTGACCTTGATTGAATCCCCAAGGTTTCCGGCACTGAGTCAGGATGGCCGAGTGGTTAGCGAATCTGGGCTAAGATTTGTCGATCTTCTTCTGACTCCGAGGGTTTTTCTCCGGGTTCTCGGGTTTTCCTCCCTCCACAAAATCGACTTTCACGCCAAGATCTGTGCCGTCGAGCGATTAAACAAAAGCTTGGGAGAATGGGCAACCACTCCCAGCGTAACGACGATAAATAAAGTTAGTTTAGTTTAGTTTAGATTCCGTCCCGTTTAGATACACATAAGGGTCCGCCATACACGCAATTTTTATAATAGGAACAATTTTATAAGAACAACGAGGCTCAAACTTGCACAAAAATTAAGCCGCAACACTCGAGGCTCGGCTTTACTCTCAAGAGGTGCCAATAAGGTAAATAATTTTTTCGGTTTTTTCACCAACCCCTCCCCCTGGGGGCTTCAGTTTTTAGGACCCCCCGTATAGTAATCTATCAAGTTCTGGTAAGAGCGTCCAGTAGTCAAAAAATCTCAAGATATAAATTTTAGTGATCAGTGTCGTGTTTGGTCTTTGTCTTTTTCCTGTTTTTGTATGAATTACGGCACGGACAACAACAATCTAAAGTTAAGAATTCAATAAACTTATCGATTCCGTATCTTTGCTAATCTCTATTGTCTTGTTTAAAGTTTTTCAGAATTTTTTCACCCCTCCCCTTGTTTTTTGAGTTTTTCAGAAATTCCTCACCCCCCCGGATATTTCAACCCCCTCCCCCTCCCGTTTATTGGCACGTGCGGGTGAAATACACTGCGTATCACGTCATTACGTGTGGAATTTAGTGAGCAGAGAAGAAAATCAAAACTGCATGTGCTGCACATGTTTTATGACGTGTGCCGAAGTGAATACACGGTAATAAGAAACTTATGCTGTATAAATAAGATTAACCTTACAACAAAGAGAATTAAAATGATGGAAACAACAGTAATTTGATAACGATTGAGGCTCGAATTAGTTGTGCAAAGACTCAAGAACAACGAGCCTTGTTTTCTTCAGAAACTTGAGAGAGCGTATAGTTTCATTGAGTATGAATGAAAAAAACGTGATTCACATGCACCCAACTTGGGGTTTGCTAAATTTGGATTCTGAATTCGACATTGATCTGAATAATCTTCCACTTAACAGGTCACGGCATCTTGACAACAGATATCAGCAAAAACAAACTGGTTAGACTAGACGGAGTTTCGAGAGCATGTTCATGAACCGGATCTCACGGCCAAACATGCAAAGCCAAACTAAACAGAATATAACTTTATCACACGACATTGCTGCTCTTATGTCGCCAAAATGTTTCGTTGAGCTCTTATATAGAGTTATCTGGTTCTGTTAACGAGCGCCGTGCTCAGTGTGGTGTTGCTACGAAGCTGAATTTCGAGCGTACGAATTAAGTACGTGCACGTATGTGTCTGCAGCTGTTTTCGTATGTATCCTCAACGATACAAAGGAAAATTGGGGTGAGTGTTTTTAAAAAATTGCCCCAAAACTTTACTCTTTGTTTAACATTCTCCTCATTTTGTAGAAGTACTGCTCTGTTTACTTTGAGCCTGGAGAAAGGTCCCTGCTTTTACGATATTATTATATCCGTTGCAGTCAAGTGTGGTGGCCACGCATAACAACGTCACGTACTTCTTACAAGAGGCTCACTTTCATGACCTATAATTTGTCTCAGTTCCTAAGAATATTTATATTTATGTAGAAGAAAAAATGTCTAGAAAGAAAAATAGTTTAAAGGCAATGTGGTTCTGAGCATGTGATTACTTGTCGAATAATGTTTATACTTAGAGGCAATAACAATTATAGTCTATAGATTAAAAACCAATAACGTAATAAAGTTAATGCCTACAAGCTTTTCAGTGCATAAATGTAGAGACTACAACATTGCAAGAAACGTGTTTAATCTGAAAATAGCGAAATTGTACAAGCTAGCTTTCAAAAATACACTAGTACTTCTTCAGTTCTTGCTTGATTCTTTCATGCAATCGCGCGTATACTATGGCTAATTTGCTTTTTCGTCTGTCCGAGTAACGCTTTGTGAACAGAAAAAGACAAAAAAAAGTTTTTCGTAAGATAAATTAAGATTGACAAAAATTTCTGTAAGTCGTTCTTGTAGCCGTAAAAACTACAAAAGTCGCCTTAAGTCGCAACAAGTCGCTCCAACTCGCGACGACTTAACGGAACCCGGAGTACACGCTTTTTTTTTATAAGAACCAGTAAATTTGGCCGAGGTTCATTGTTCTTAATTTTTTGACGATTTGAGCCTCAAATTGTTTTTAATTTGTCTATTTCTATGTGTGGTTTAAATGGGAAAAAAACTGCAATACATGTATTCGAAAACGGATTGCTTGGCGGGTGTATTCAGTTGATCAACTCATCCCCTGATTCATTTCCAGGATTGGTTTCATATTCAAACTGTTACCTTGGTCAAACTAAGTTTCGTCTGCTGATTCTCTCAAAACTCCGCTCACGGTATTAGCGATATTACAGCTTTAAAATTACTCTCAATTTCTGCGCCGGACAAAATCGAACCAACTGTCATGTTGACCTTTCCGAAAACTTTTAAAAACTCGGCCCTGAGCCTCAGCTTGTTTTTAAATTTTGACCAAACTAAGCCTCGTTGTTCTTATAAAGTTTTTCTTGTAGGCCTAAACTGAGCTTTTCGCCTAACTTCCATGAAACGGCGTGCAGGTGACAGCGTGCAGCTATTGTATTGTATTCATTATTGTTATTATATCGTCCTCATTGCTTCAGGCCCCTAATATCATTAAATAATTATAACAAAATATTGGTAATTGAAAATTGCAAGCTTATTTTTTTCGGTACGAAATAGTTGAGACACTGCCAGGGAACAATCGAGACAACGCACATGCGACCATTGGCTGGTATTTGATTATGAAGCGACAGGGGTATTCTTTTTCAGGGATTATGTCACAATTCAATGATACAGCAAATAAAAATGTTTTCATCCTGTGTCGAAATGGCTCTCCAAAGCTTTTGTAAGGATGTTAGAATACTTAAGGATTGGTGTTATAAACTCCTTTATGAGGATAATGCTACTTTTTAAATTTCTGCAACGGTCAACTGATGCAATTGCCAACAAGAAAAATCTCAGAATATCTCTGCTTTGGAATATTATATCTTGAGATTAAGACATGTTACAGATAGCTTGGCTCCAAATAATGTTTGTTAATGCCGTATTTTTAAGGAGATTATGAAATTTTTCTTCAGCTTTTTTTTTGTTTTTTTTTTTTGTTTTGCTTAACTTAAACAGCGCAGCGTGGTTTGTTTCTGTCACAGATTAAGTCTTCCGAAATTCCCCGAGCCGTGTGCTCGTCTAATTTTTAAAATTTATCATCGGGTAAGATGAAACTTCTGGGGGTCAGTGTAGAAGAAACTCTCTTTCCGATTTGAAACAGGTAAACCTTTTACCAAGGTGACATGATAACAAATACCCTGGCTAGCTCTTGCACCCAGGCTATGTAATTTATTCAGAATAATTGGTGCTCTATCTCTTGCACCACTAAAGGTGGTATAGGACACTCTTGACTTGCCGCGGCGGTTATTAACTGCTGTAGCGGCGCAATATAAAATCCGGCTGCTAACAGAATTACAGTTGAAAGTGCAATACTGGTCTGTATCATCAGATTACAGCCATACCGAAAAGACGTAACTTAACAAACAATTCACTAAACAGACCTAGGTATGCCTTGACAACCGACATTCATATGGCAAATTAAAGTCAATGGAAAAAGTTAAATCCCTACTGAAGCGTGCACGGCTTGCAGATCTATATTACATGTTTTTTTTGTGTACGCTATTAGTTGATCGAAGCTGATCAATGATGTTGTCAAGTTCTGTTTACTGTATCACATAAAATCATTATTTTGATGAAAAATGGAGTGATGGTCATGAGCAATTGGTTTTTCCCACTTTTTTCTTCTTTCGTTTTCTTCAGTATATATTGTTAGTTTTTTTTTTTTTATCAAAATCATGTAGTAATGATATTTGACAATAATCTTACCCTTTAGCCTCGAGTCAGTTAAATATGGATAATTATAAAACTAACCATTGCATTACAATTTTGAATTTCTTCTTCAGTTTAACCTGACGTCATTTCGGATGCTAAGACGGACTGCATTCACAAAATTAAAATTTGTATTCGTTGACATGCCGGGTATTTTTAAAACTGAAATCTTAATTTTTCTAAATGTGTCTTCCTGCCACTGACGTCATCAGACGGAGTTTAGCATATCTTGATACTAGCGAGAGGCAATACGCTCTTTGTGTGGAGTGAGAGGGTTGCTTTTTAAGTGTACCGAAGCGACAGCGATGAAGCGATTACCATTGTAATTTTAAAAAAAGGTTTCTCAACTAGTGTGAGAACTCTTGTACCTTTAGAGCCAGCGAAGACTAGTTTTTGACGCCAACAATCGTAACGGAAGTCAAACAGGATTTATCATTCGCAAAACAGCGAAAAACCCGAAAATGGCAGCAGCGCCGAGTTTACAAGCACCCGATACGTTGGTAAACAACTCAATAGATTTACTGAGGTAAGAATAACTATTCGGGAGAGAAATAAGCGCTTTTCACTAGTTTAGACAGAAAGTTTTATGACAACTTTCATTTTATGTAGCTCACACTTTGGTATAGCCGCCGGTTAGAAGTGAGTCTGAGTCCTTATTGAGTTAGACAATGCGGAGTTTGTTCGGCTTTGAAATTCGAAATAAGAACTGTGACAAGACATTCGATAAGGTTTATTCGCTCCAAAGAAAACTCTGTGAGCAAACTTTAGAATATCCTTATCTCTATAACTTAAGCTTTCAACTTTGGCAATCGTTCTTGTAAAAAGACGAGTTCGCTAAAAATCTCGAATTTTCTGTTTTTGTTCGAGAAAATATAACTTCTCAGCTTTATGGTTTATGAATTCTATTAAAATAGAATTGCTTAGTAATATTCACACTATCGTATTACTCACAAAGTGAATATAATTGTAAGCTAAACTAATTTATTCTAAGTTTCATGATCATTATTTATCGGAGAGATTCTATTATTTTTACAACGAGTCAGTGAAAACTTTGAAAACCGTATTAATAATACTTTCTGCGAGTTTGAAGGACCAATGTGCAAATTCAAAGCTTCGCTTTATTTTGGTCCCGTGAATGTTATTTAAAGTTTCAGACAGATTGAGTGTAAACACGAACAATAGATTGACGATTCTCAAAATAATTCACTAAAAATGTTAGTGTTATATTTTGGTTTAATGCTTCACAAAGAGTTTCTAGTTCTCGTATTCTGCTTCATGCAGCTAATAAGAAGATAGCTTTTGAAAATGCTGCGAGCATGTACAAAATATAAAATCACATTCTATTCACACACTTGTATCATCTCGGAACATAATTCGTATTCATCCCTGTCAAAAACTATATGGAGCAATTTGAAACATTTAGTTTGCTTTTAAGCGTAAAGTGAGTGTACTAAAATTACAAACGAATACATTTTTAGAAACATAATACAGAAAACAAAATTACAAACCGTTTTCACACTAATTTGAAATTTTAATTTTTATTCAAATCAAGACGGTATAAGTAATTTCGTTTGTAATGAAAAAAAATTCAAAGTTTACTTTTGTTTAGCTACCAAAAATAGGCCCTTGGACAGGTTCAGTCAGGTTAAAAAAGCGTGGGAGAGCCCCTTTACGTCAGCCGTCTGATTTAAAGAGGGGGAACTCGACCATTTTGATGCAGCATTAATTTCGGGATGAAAAATTAAGCTAACCATATTTTTCATCCTTTTACACAACAGTAAAAATTATTTTAATAGCTCGTTTTATTTCTATTCTAAAAAGCTGTCCCTTTTTCAATAATGCCGTAAAATGTAGTTTCCCATAAACACAAATGACATACCCAACAAAATTTAATGGAGTAAATAAATAGAACTTTAGTTCGGTCGGATTAGCGTTAACACAAAAATGGAGCCGAGATGTTCCGACATGGTTCTGGAAAAGCTAGTACAAAAGGTTTATACATTTTGTGCATGTCACTGCTTAAGGTTTGAATTCTAGTCTTGTAATATAAATTTGTGGCACGTTCGCTTTAGAGAGGGATCGCGGTTCGCAATTATAGGGGATTTATACGCATTAAGATGTTTATAGAACACAATGCTATTTTCAATAGCTTGCTTAGCGACTCTTGTGTGAAAGCTTTTGGCGACTTAATCACCGTCATTTGTGAAAGTTTAGTCTGAATAAATGAACTTTCTTCAAATACATCAGCGTGAGACCATTTTGAAAACACAAAATCCATGGTTTTTGTCGACGATCAGTGTTACATCTAAGCTCGCCGTACCTGTTTGTAACCTATTTAATTTATCTAGCTCAGGGAAATTCGTTCTGAACTTGTAGTCGTTGGACATATGTAAATTGTTTTCGTGTATTTGAATATTGCCGGCTTATTAAATAAATTTGTTTGGCTAAGACTCCAACAGTTTATTGTATTCTTGGCAGACGAGAAGAACTGCAAGTAAAGTCGAAGACAAAAAATTAAACCAGTGAGATATAAATACAATTTTTGTCGATGAAATTTATCCGCTTTCGGCTATTTAGTTCTCGTGCGCGGCATTTGTGAGGGTCGTACTCAATTTTTCACTTAGTCGGGAAGAGCTCATGCCGTATGTGACAAACACGTCAGTTTTCTTGCCTTTTTCAAATCATTCACGGTTTTTCAACAGCGACCTGTCGGCTGCAGTAGACAAACATACAAAGTTATGGTATGAACATTTTTTTTATTTTACTCTAATACTTTTCACTTATTTCATATAGTAATGTTGTATATTTCAAAAAAAATAAAAATTTTGTCCAAAAATTAATCAACCCATTCCACTAAGCCGCAACTCTTTGCAGTTATTCAAATCAGTTTATAAATTGGAGCATGTTTAGTGGCTAAAAAAGATCGAGTGGCAGCGATGTTTAACATAACTATACTACCAAGCTCACTCAACAGCCTAACTTTGTTTTTATTATTTTAAGTTAAGTCTTAAGATACTGTTTCACAAATTAAATATATTGTTTCCTCCGAAGAATACTGATTTTTTGTGTGTTTGGCTCATACATGCAGGTATTCTAGACTTTAATATTCGCTAGCTATAATTAAGCGCTCAGTATGCCTTGAAGATTAAAAAAGCATGATTTGGTTATGAGATGTCCCGTGTCGCCAGTAAACTGAAAACCGCGTATGGAAGAAAGAAGCTGGTTGTCACTTCACACCTTTTTGTCGAACTCGCGCGGACTATATTATCTTAACTGAGTTTGACACCAATTTCAGAAACGTACAATACTTGAACTGTTTGGTCTGTTAAAAAAAGTATTTTAAAAATATGTCGTTATCTACCGTCTAGATATAGTAGGGATTCAATTAAGTTCGGAGTTTGCAGTTCGCTTTCGATGCCCTAGAGCACGCAGCGGTCAAGAAAATTTTAAACTCTGCTAGTTAAGTTTTCATCCGCACCTCAAGTTGAGGTAACCGTTGTTAAGGTTTAATTAATTAGATTTCGTTGTACGTAATATCAAAACAACATAACAACTCTCAGTAGCTCTTCGTATAATTACCATTGACGTTACCTCAAGTGCACATAGAGTACGGCGGTGTTTATACGCACGCATTAATTTCTTCCACGCGCCATGAATTAACCATCGATTTGATCTTCATCGCCAATAGGTCTAAAGAACCATCAGCTCGTATGATTCAGCTTAGAACATAACTAGTGTTTTACTATGTTAGGATCGCATATGCAAGATAATCTTCCGGTCGTATTCGTCACACCCAGAGCACACGCGTATATTACAGGGTCAAGCTACACGTTTGCGGTTGCTATGGTGATGTTTGGAGAACAACGGACGTCAAAATCCGTGAAACGTGCTTCATTTCAAGTGGAGACATTGTTGTGGCTTCAAAGAGCGCAACGTGTTTTGCTTTATTGAGTGTCCTCACCTTGATAACCTAAAATTATTAGTCAAAATTTTTCGTGTCAACCGACTATGTCAAATGAAAAATTCCTTTTATGAATTGATTAAAGTTCATTATTCTGTTTGCAATCTAACACATCAGTCCAGGAACAGGCTTAAGCTATTGATCTTTATAAGACATGTGCAGCAGTGGTAGGAAATTAACAACCGGCCCCTGCCACGCATCTTTTGGGAGTATTTTCGAAGGTTTTAAAAAATTATTAACACCCTTAGAAAAACATACCTTTAAAGCAAGTGAAATACAAAGCGTGTCACTGGTCTGACGTCACATCCTTACTAACTAGTCTCCAGTTCCTTTGGTATCGGTTACCAAATCAGAGAAAATCAAACGTAGTTTTGATCAACTTTGGATGCTCTCTGTCTCTGTCCCAGCCGATTTAATTTTAAAGAAAAACAAAAACATTTTCAAAAAATCCTCTTAGAAAATCATCGGTTTCCCGTCTATTATTAGTTTGGCTAACCTTTGTGGACACTTTGTGGCCGCTTTTCCGCTTTAAGGCACTCTATAGAAGTCCGGAAACTATAAGGTACGTGCGTTCAGTATGTAACACCAATTAACTTTCATTAGCCTTAATCTTGTATAAGAATGCGGTCATGTAGTCGTTTAAGCTATCTGAAGTTTAAAAGAAAAAACATGTCAGTGTGGAACAGAAAATTTACACAAAACTGGCTCGAGAGAAAGGCTTTTGTTAGCCTCGAAAAACTCCAATTTCTGACAAGTCAACATAATCTCCCCCTCTTTCGACGGGCCTCTTAAGAGGTCAACACAGTGCAAAATCACGGGCAAAAGTTCACTGCCTGCTGAATGAGCAATGAACACTTTTTTGAACTAGTCGACAGTCATAGCTCTCAGTTGCGTTTCGTAGAAAGAAAAGTTTAAAAGAAAAAACCTGTCAGTGTGGAACAGAAAATTTACACAAAACTGGCTCGAGAGAAAGGCTTTTGATAGCCTCGAAAAACTCCAACAATCCAATAACTTAGTAGCGGTGTTGTTTCAGGCAATGTGCTTTATTTAACTGGTGGCATTGAAATCACAGTTTTAGCAATTTTCTTTCCTCGTTTAAGGTTCTAACTGGCGAAACTGATTCAGTCATTACATGAATTCCGACTGCTTGACACTTCAACAACCACGTGTTATGTTCATTATTCGCCTAATTAAGATATCAAAAGCCTTTTATGTATCTGATTTATAAGTAAGATCTTGAAAGCTTTAAACTAGACGTTTTTATTTTCAAAATTTATAATAGAGGGCAAAGAAGTATTGAAATAGCAACACTTTTAAACTGAACGTGCAGTTTGACTTACTCTGAATACAACATATTTTTAAATTGAAAATATTTTCAAAATAACCGTATTGGTTACTTGCGAAATTTTTCTTTCTAAGCGACACACAGTTCTTATTCCTTGCGCCGTCTCGCCCATGGTTATGGTGGACTGGAACGAGAAATAGGCGGAATCTGGTGGTTTCAAAGAAGCAAACCTCGTGAATCTTCCAGGGAAGCACTATAGACTCTTTGCACGCAAAAACATATGTATACTTTATATCAAGAAACTGTGACCAGTACCAAATTCAGCGCATCAAAATGGCGAAGTTTCGTAGACATTCACCACAAACTAACGTCTGTAGAAATCGCTTTTCTCCCCTATGATTCAACAGAGCAACGTATGGGAAACGAAATGATGGAAACGAGGCCGGACGGGCACCGATGCCCGCCTAAAAAAAATTGAAAAATCATCCAGCTTCAACCCTTTGTATCTCCGTCAAATTGCGGCCAATTTTTATAAACCTTTGCAGTTATATTAATATAAATGAGCTGAAACTGACTCCGTACATGTTTTCCCTATAAAATTAACATATTTTTGTGCCACGCTCGACGTTAAGATAACAGTCTATACCGCGACAATGTACAGTAGCTTTATGTACGAAGATAACAAATTGCATTTGTATGGAGCTGTCACGAGGCCAGTTCCCAAATTCTAACAGAAATTAAGTCTGTATACACAGTTACTGTTCATCAGCATGCAGGATATCGTGGAGTATTACAGATTATTAGGGATCGCCGCCTTGCAGTACTTGCAGTGAAACAACCAACAGTACTAGTTACTCCCTACCAAAGTACACAGCATGTAAATGTGTTCTGTACTTTAGTCCCAGGCTTTCAGTAGAATGCTCTTCGATTTTAAGACTGATTGACTGCTTCGAGTTTGACGCCTCTTATAAAAAACGGCTCTCAGTATAAAAAACAACGACTTGAGAAAGCAACTGAATAAAGGGATCTATTGTTAAGGCATGAATAGATATCTTTTTAAGTTGACATGTGGGAAGGATACGTAAAAAGCAGTCATCGCTTAGCATGAATGAGGTTGAAAATGGTTGTCCCGTGAACAAGATTTTCTACAGATTTTATCCGGTACAAAATTACAATCTTTTTTGTCAAGAATCAGTAAAATCTAGGCTCAGGCTCAATGTTCTTAAGAGCCTTAGTTTAAATGTTAAATGTTCAGGTTAACCCACCCAATATATCGTCTGTCGCTCGTGACACTACCTGTAACGCCAGTACTGCGGGGCACCTGATCTGCAGGGGGCCTAAACAATGAATAATGAATAATTGGGTAAAAAAGTTGTTTACTCAGCATTTGGTTTTATTCCTTTTTGTTTTGGTATTATTATTTTGTTAAAAATTTCAGCCTCAGATTTTTCTTACATTGGTGTTAATTTTCGAGCGATTGCCGCTTTTTAAGTCTGTTCTTAATAAAAGAAAAATATATTGTAAGAGTTAAGACTGAAAAACTTTAAGTTTGAGGCGTAAATATAAAACAAACAGTGGTTGACAAAAAAATATTATTAAAGTTACTCTTTTTCGAAAGACGTGCAGAAATAAACAAACTTTATGTGAAATATCAGAAGACATTTCAAGTTTTGTTCTGATTTGTTTACATAATGTTTTTATATTAAATTATTTTCTACACGAATCGTGCTTCTCTGGTAACTTTTAAACTGATAAATTATACAAGAGATATTGTGTTGGTAAGTTTCCTTTCCAGTTTTAAACAATTCCTTCCGATAGTTCTTACAGTACTCGATTTGATTTTCAGTCATTTGTAGTGTGTTTCGAATCTGCTCAAGTCTAGGGAAGCCCCTTTTCACTCTCTATTTCCGGTATATTGACCAAATATGTTCAAATGTTGTTCTTTTCAAAAATTGATTGACAGAAAAAAACAATAGCCAATCAGGAAGTGTTGAAGGTCACGTGGGTATTGTCTTGACGCACTTGCGTCACAGGTGCCTTGAGAAAGAGAGATTGAGTGAGAGTTAGTGGGAACATTGGCTGATATATGCAATTGTGTTTTACTGCCAAAATCTTCGAACATGTAGTGAACCGACCATTTCTGCGGAAGCAGAATTTTTCTAGATTAATTCTAGACACCTAGGAAAGCCCTCTCTGCTTGGTAGAGGAGTTTGAAGGCGTTTTATGGTACCGTACACCAGTCTCTTCTATGGTCCATTGTTGGTGTGCAGGGGTCCTTTCGACTGTTTGTGATATTGAGCGCGAAATCTCGCTGCTTCTGAAAAACAAGCCTTTGTTCTTTTACCATGAGTCAAACTAAGGCAACTAACAGTTACTGGACTTCAAATTTCCCATCCGGCGGGTTAATGAACGGGTAAGTGAAATGCTTTATGAAAAAATCTCTTTTGCTTTATTCTTGGACATGGCGTCGCCATGCATATATATACATGTATAAATTGTCATTTTCGTAATCGCTAAAATGGTGTAGAGCTCAATTAAGAAACCTGAGTGTGTTTTAAAAGAAAAACCTCCTTGAAGCAAGTTAGTGCAAAAATCCATTTCCGACATATTTAAAATGAGGGAATATTTCTATCCTATTTTATCTTCTGTGTTTCCGTGTTCATGACTTTTGTACGACCCAGAGTTGTACGCCCCCACTGTAGTAGATAGATCTGATCCAAAGTTCTGTTTCCGTTTAAAATAACTTCCTTGGAATTTTCGAATGCCCAAGTATGTTCGAAGATTCGAATTTCGCAATTAATTATCCTTGTGATGTCGCATACTTGGGACTTTTCGAATCGATACGAAGAGAGATCTTGATGTGAATCTGTTAACGATTGTCTTCTCAATCGAATCGAGCCTGGCCAAAATCTTCGGTGGCGATTGCATTGAGACGCATGTAGATTTCATCACGTTTTGTGAATAACACTTTCAGGTCAAAAGAAGTTCTTGATATAAAAATCATTTATTAGTTTCATTTGTATTAAAACTTATTTTTAATTTATTTTTCATGGCAAGGAAAGAAATGTAATGATGGTGAACACTACACGACAACTTTGCTTTGTTCAAAGAAACTAAAGTTGTCTCCTTCGAAGATCATAGTTTTCACGAGATTATTAAAATCTTTTGTTGTCGGCTGTGTTGTAACTTCATATGTGGTTTAAAAATCGGAGCTGAAGGGCTTTCAACAAAAAAAGGATTCGGCTTTATAGCTTCCGAAATACCCAATAAACAGGGAAAGCATCACATAATTCAAATCAAATCGTTCTGGCTTTGTAAGACATACTTGAAAACTGTTAAAGTAGAATGTTTGAGTGAAATCGTTTGCCGCAAAGGCCGTGGGAGGCGTTGAAAATTCTACCCAAAATGATGCAGAGATATGTTATCACAGACGAAGACTCGTGTTTCAGACAAGAGAGTCAATTTATTAAACACAGTAAAGAGTGAGATTTTAAAATCGCGTTTTCCCCTACAACCATTGCGTTCCTTCGGTTGTTTTGTTCGAATTCATTTCGATGTCCGCATTTAAAGCAGAATTTCCGGTTTGTGATCAACAAGGCAATATTTAAATCACATAGGCTCGGTGGTTAGTCCTACTGTTGAAAAAACGAAAGCTTTTTCCAACAATCGATAATTACATTTCGGTAAACCCGTTTGTTGTTCAGGAAATCAAGACAACGTTGTGTTGTACCTGTAGATTTTTTGTAAACATTTATTCGCTGTTTAGCGAACTCGATATTTTGTGTCGCATTACACTTACTAGACTAGAACAGTTTTTAAAACAGAAAGTTATGGTTTCTTTGAAAGCAAGAAAAATTATAAGCACATACAAGAATGAAACGTAGGTTGTCTTGTCTTAACCGGCCATGTTTTACTGATAATGCTATCCATGCTTTTAAACAGAAGATGGGCAAATTGTCAAACCTTCACTTTGTAGATTATGTTTTTCCGAGAGTTTATTGACACTCATAAACAAGATAATCAAAACTTTAGAGCCAGGGAAAGATCAGTCCAAAAAAATTAATTTATTGGGCTTTAGTTAGTGTTTATTAATATTTCCCGTTTTTAGAGAAACTCGTTTGATCAGCTGCAAGTAAAGTACTAGCAAATCTATCGGCGTTATTTAGATTTTGGCCCGTGAGTTGTTTGAGATAATCTTTAACACTTCAGTCTATTTATGAAACGTGAACTTTCTTGTCCAGTATATTTGAAAATGGATTGGTTCACAAAAGCAATTTGTTCTTGAATATACACGGTGTCTTTTTCGCTTGGATTTGTATGTAACTGTTAATTCGTCCAACTTTATGAATTGCCTTAACAGATGCAGAACTAGTTTTACGAGCCTGGTTTAATAGTTTATTTTTAATTCTGTGGCAACTTAGATGAGTTATGTTGATCGAAATCATGGTACGATATATTTTCTACAAAAACGTGATGTTCGAAAACGGGTTTTGTTTTGTCAATTTTTTACGGATGAAAGAACGGCTTTGTGCTTTAGGGGATTTTTTGCCGACAATTCGCAAGACAGGAAGGCGAAAGATACAAGTATGACTACAAAGATATATATTTAGCATTATGTATCAGCTGTGTAAATGTGTTTAAGAATATTGTAACCCACAACTTTGACTAGCTGGAAATATTTGGTGTGTGCATTGGCTCCTAGCTTTACCATAGTGTAGTTACTTCTGATTAATCTCTGTAAATTACACACACTAATGCACAAGAGTAGAGTATTAATTTTTCCTTGTTGTTGAACTGGTATTGACTGCGATCAGATACAATCATTGGCTTAACACTCTTTGCTGTGTTAAATTTAGCTAGTTCGTCAACTACCTGTGTTTCAATATAGTACGAACTGTTCTCTGTTGGTGGTGATGTTGGCACAAATTGACAATATTTCTGATGGCAGCTTCTATCTAAATCAAATTTTCTCAAGAATATTCTCATTGTTTGTATCGCTGACACATGAGAAATGCTCAAAAATGAGATTGTGTAAGCAGAATGTATAATCTATAGTGTATCTTATGGGGCCTTAAAAGATTGATTGTAAGGTAAAGACTTACTCAACAGCTTGATATATGTGTGAACCTAATCCAAGTTAATCTGTGCTCTTTTCGGTGTTAATTCAAGAAAAAATATAATTAGCAGACTTTTAAGTGTTTGAACTGAAAATACTTTAACATGGTAATGTTGCACAATAGTGCATTTTACTCTTATTTTCAGGTAAAGGTTAGTAACCGAGTTTATAATGCAAATCTGTTTTGTTCCAAATTTAAGTTGAAAAAAATTTGCGAATGGCTTAGAAGTTTGAGTTTCCATTTCACAGATGTCATGGTGTATATGTTTGATGATTTTCATTTTATACAGCTTTTGCTCTTTTTGTATTACATAAATTATGTGAAAGGTAAAATGTGCTTTTAAGGAATCGCTCGCATTACAGAAAATAAGTCTTATCACTATAGTGACATTAACAGATCAATGTCCAACATTTTGATTAATGTGCATATTCCTTCTGTGAGAGTAGTGCTCATTCAATATCAATATTGGATTTTCTCTTACTCATATTTCCCAATTAATCAGGAAAACATTTAACTGTGACCAAGAAATACTTCAAAACAAATAGAAGTTGATGTTGATTCATTCATTGTTTTTAGGTTGTACCATTTTTAGAATTGTAAGTGGTAAACAGCTTCTCTTAGAAATAATTTATCTGAAATAATTTTGTACTATCACTTTGCATGGCTATTAGTTATACATCTAACTTGATCTTTGGTTAGACGGCAAATGACGTGAGTGAATAGTGAAAGGCTTTCTTTATGGGAGCAATAAACATTGAATTGGGTAAAACATTTAGGGCACATTGGAAGTGTATGCCAGTATATTTGAGCAGATATTGCATATACAGATAATATGACATTTGAATAACATTTGTAGCATTAATTAACATGCATTTGATGAAGTTTAACAAGACAAAATTTCACTGTATTTTGAGGTTTATATGGTACGCCTTTGATTACAGTAGTTTTTGTATGATATTGCAGCAAGATATAACTTCTGATTTTCACTCAACTTGAAACTTTGTTTTTGAAGGACAAGCACACGAGAGCGGCAGAAAGAAGAAGCTAGACGACAAAGAGCTCAACAAAATTCCCAAATTGAAGGAGTGACGGTAACTTAGATAATCTTTGTTTACTTCTTTTTAAGAATCAAAGAAAATGCCTTATTATGATTCAGTTTTAGAAAGGATAAGTACCATTTGAACTGTGTGTGTGTGTTAAGGATCTTTGTGTTTAGCATTGTAGTTACCCTTTCCAGCAAGCACTGAATTTGATAGATTATATATTTTAGTAAATTCTCCCAAGTAGGACCCATACTTTTAATACAACCTGCTTCAGAGAATTTTGCTTTCAATCATTAGTTCGTCTGTTCAAAATTTCTCATTTAAAGGTTATTTAGTCATGTGTGTTATTAGGTATTGGTAAAAAGGCAAGAGGTTTAATAAGAAATTAACTGTATGCGATTTGGCACGCTGTTGTTTGGTGATTTGTCTGTAAATCAATAGCCTTTACTGATGATTGAATGAGTGCTTGAAGAATCTAAAGCATGCGACCTTTGACATTATGTATTTGATTACAGAAATAATTCAGTGTAAATAGTCTAAGCGTTGGAAAGGAAATCTAAGCTAAACCGAGACTTTTTTGTTCATTGTACATCACAAAAGTGTTATTGTCACTGAAAGCTATACCACATTTAACTAGCCACTGACTGGAAAAAGTAATCAAGGTTTTTGTTTTTGAGTATAGGGTTCTGCAGTTATTACCTTGATGTATTATTTACAAGTGCAGCGCAAAATTGATTGGAAAGGATTAATTTTTATTACAAAGAAAAGGACCGAATTTGGTGTGACATTCTTTTTGTTTGCATCTTGAGGAAAAAGTGGCTTTGATTTTTTGTCTTGATGTATTTATTATGTAATGTGCATTTTAGCACAGAGGTCGAAAAGACATACAATATTGTAAAGAAGTTTACGGCTTTGCAGTTTTTTAAAAGTTAGATAGGGCTAATAAAATTCTATACCTCAAATTTTAATAGGTGCATAGCCATAGCTTGTTTTCACATGCACCTTATTTTGATTCAAAGAGAAAAGTTAATACAGTTTCTACTGACAACTGCCTTTCTTGGAATAGCAGGCAGAATTCCACTGATTACCAGCTTCTACTGAGATCCTTGCATGCTGCTGTTTATATTTAATACTTCGAAAATGTATAGTTTATATTATGGTATATAGTTTTTATAAGCTGAACACAGTGTCTTGCAATAGTTTTTTTACATTTGTAGCTAAAGATAAACAGAATGGATGGTCACTGAATCAATTCCATCTTGATAGTGTAATTAAGTTGAATCAATCAACTGTTAAAATTGAGTCAAAGGTAATTCAGTTCTGAGATTGTTTTGAAATCCACTTTGAATTCCTTCCCTTAAATAGATATTAGCAAGATTTAAAAGTTTATCATTTTCATCATTTTTGTTTGTTTTGATACAGTTCAAGATTTTAATGATATATTTGGATACAAGTAATTGTTCAAAAATACTTAAAAAATGTCTGACTAATAGAAATAATTTCATTTTGCAGAATAACCAACTTTTTGGAGAACTAAGAAAGGTGAGTTGAAATTTTATGTGAGGTCATTAGAAAGCAACTTGTTGACTGTTTTATTATTCATTTTTTATGTTGCCTTTATAGTGAAAATATTTGATTGTGTGTTGTTTTTTTGTATGTGACTTAGTATATACTAGGAACTGCTGGGGTTTTATATAGTTTTTAGTTTAACCAATTATTCATGATCAAATGCTTTCCCATTGCAATTGTCAAAAGAACTTTCAACCTGCTACATGTAGGTATATTGTAAACAGGAAGCTTCGAGAATGAAGAGATAAATAAAAAATTATCTCAAAAATTAGCAGTTCAATGTTCGTGACAGAATTCTAATTTGTGACCTTTAATTACTTAGATGTTCTTGTACCGACTGAGCTCTAGCAACTAATGGAGTTATTTAACCCTTTCAGTCCCAGTTGTATAAGTTGCTAAATTCTCCCAACTAGAGTCCATACATTTCATGGAATATATTTAGGAGAATTTTACTTTTCATCTTCAACAGTTGATGTTGCTGGATCAGTTATTCTTGTTTTGTTATTACCAAAGCATGTCTTGTTTTGTATGTGTTATGTGAGGAGAAAGTGGGTGTTCATAACTGACTGGGACTGAAAGGGTTGAGCCAATTTGTTTCTGTTATAATTATTTATTTGTTGATATTGAACTCTAATTTAGTCTGAAATATTTTCTACCCTTGTAGGTTAAATCCACCAAGCAAGATCCTCTAAAAGATATTATTGATGTATGTTGACTTAATATTGTTACCAAATAATTATAATAATTAAAACATGTTGTACTAGAAGTGGTAGGAGTGATGGTCCTCCTGGTATTAAGAAGTTTTATTTGTACAAGGTTTGCCCGGGTCCTTAAAAACCTTAAAAGTCCTTAATTTTCACAAGTTTTCCAAAATTTGAGGCCTCGAATGTCCTTAAATTTTACAAAATCAGTCAAGGTCCTTAAAAAGTCCTTAAGTTATTGCTTTTTCACTGAAGTTGGCATTTTGTTTGAACCATGAGTCATGTACTTTGGTTACAGTTTGTTGAGTTTGAATGAAGACTACACTGTTATGTTTTCAAAAAAAGTGCACAGTAATAGTTCTGCTTAGGTAATGCCAAATCAAACCTTTGCAGTTCTATAGACTTTAGTGTCAGGTCTGTGAATAACAACAACTAAATTGTGCCTATAACTATGTAACTGTGTCAAGGAAAATCAATATCGAAAAAAGTCATGTTTTAGGTCAGTAATTCTGGTGATTGATGTCCCATGGCTTAGGTCCTCAAAAACCAAAAATCTTACCTCAAAAAGTTCTAAAAAAAGTCCTTAAATTTTGCTTTGAGAAATTTAATCATTTCTGCACTAATTACATCAATTATTGTAAGTTGTGTTGCTAGTTTGCCCATTAGTAACTTTTCATATTACCTGCGGTTTAAAAAAAAATGCTTTCAATCTTCAGTAATTTTGGTGTGTTCGATTGATTCCCATTTTCTCTTTTACCGAACACCTTATTCTAGGTGAGTTTTATAGGAGAAGATAAAACTTAGTTGACTAACAATGGATAAAGCATTGCATGTTTGTGTATTGACCCCTTTAGGATATTTGTACTGTTTGTATTATCAATCCCCAGTTATCCCAAGTGTCATCACTGCAGACTTAAAGGATTGGCATATTTAAATCTGTCATTGGCTAAAATTAGTACAGTTATATTATGAAAGTCGCAATTGGTTTCACCTTTGTCTCCAAGAAAAGTGACAGACAGGACTAACAGTTTGGAAATTAGAGTGTGCTACTGGATAACAAAAGAAAAAATTAAGTTCAAGCAATCCCTGTCTCTTAATTTGTCTCTATTTTGTTTGCCCCTGTGTTCTCAGTTGATCAGATTTTAATGTAGAAAATCTTGTAATTCTATTTCAAACTAGAAATTAAAGGCTTTGATTTGAATTGTATACTGAACATTCTTTCTCATCTAATGCTATTATTTTACAAGGCAGTGAGAGGATGTTTAAAACTCCAAACAATACTTTTGTTCTTAATGGATCAGGAGATGTAGGGGCCAAACTGGGCTAGCTGTCTGCATGACAAGTTGTGATGACTTGGCTTGAAGGCGTGCAGGTCGGCTGATTACCCTACTAGTAGTAGCACTATTGATCATGGTTATAAAAGGTTTAAGGAGTGTTTGGAATGTCTTAGGTTGCTCTGGGGGAATTTTCAAGTGTGGCTCCTTCCATCATGGAGAAACAGCACCTACTCCTGGGAGTGTCGCGTGCACCACAAACTCCTGTGGATGGAAAGGGTAGCTTCTTTGGATCAGACATCATCAAGGCAAAGAAGAGTAAACAACTTGAAGACTTAAGTAAGAAAAAATCATCAAGCAATAGCCCAAAGACAGAGAATCACAAAAGTAAGGAACTTCTAAAAAAGAAGCAATCTTCAGGCTCTCAAGAAAGAAATGACCAAAAGGAGAAAACTGTTTTGAATGGCAACAAGATTGTATCAGTAAAAGAAGGAACAACCCATACATTGAAGGAAAGTATGAACAAGTCATCACCTAAAACTAAAGAAAGCTCTACAAGACACAGTAAACATGTTAGTACAGAAGCTCCTAAAAATAATGAGCAAAAGGACAAAACCTCGAAAGCAAATTCAAGTGTTTCTAAGAAACACTCACCCATCAATGGTGTGATAAAAACTGAAATTAATGGGGACATAAGTGGAAAGAACAGCCATCACATTAAGTCACCTCCAGCAGTTGAAAGGAAATTCAAGAAGGAAGATGGAGATCGCCAAAATAAATGCAAACCTCCAAAGTTGTCAATGCCGGAGAAGTAAGTAACTTAGCAATGAAAATGATTTAAGGTATACTCACTTAATGGACCAGAAAAAAATTCAACTAATTATTATAATTAGAATTTTTAGTCATAAATTTGTGAAAGAAAAAATGGCACTAATAAATAGTTTTGAACCAACTACCGTAATTTTCTGGCAATTACCCGCACAGCAGATTACCTGCACCACTCTATTTTGGCCACAAGAAAAAAGACAAATAAGCCGATTAACAGCACTGGCAGATAACCTGCACTCGAAAACAAAAGAAAATCTTAGAAAGAGTGTAAGAATTTCAAATTTTAAGCAATTTAAAAATGCTTTAAAATGCTCTCCTTGTTGTTCCGTATAAAAAGCATAAAATTTCATTATTATTAAGCTGCCATTTCAATGGAAAAAGCACTCCTCTGCAGGGGTTTCAATAGAAGCAAGCAACCATCGAATTTCACTCCTTCTTCTCAAATCAATGCTACCTACCTTATTTAACAATGAACAGTAGTTTGCTTTGTTTGGATCAACCCTGATTTTCTCATTATTGAATGTCTTGTTTGTATTCATGAGTTTTGTAAGGGGAAGTTAAATGTTACTTTCCGAATAAAACCCAACTTTGCAAGTGTCAAGAACGTTGATAACAAAAGTTAAAACACTGCATTAGGAACCTGTTACATTTCGTTTTGTTTGCAAGCCTTGAGAAATAGATTCTTATAAGTTTAAGTGTTTCTATTTAAGTTAGGGAGCTTTTGGGATTTGGAGGATTTAGCTTCATTAATTGCTTTGAAATGATTATTTTGCTAAATAACTTGGTAAGAATGGATAAAAATAATCTTACATGACTAGTGCAATGTGTGCCACCACCAGAAAAACATTTTTTGAGCCAAAGCATCACCAAGACTGCTTTTGTACGAAGTGGCAATGTGAAACTTCAAATGGAGGACAATTACAAATAAAATTGAGGGCCAAATTCCGCCTACAATTTGTTTGCTATATCAATATTTCTTTAATGATTGCAGCACTTTTAAAAAGTCCAGGGTTTGAAAATCAACAGTAGACTCTGCTAGTCTGCCCTCTAGTAAAAGTTTAGCAGGCTAGCAAAAATATTGTTTTTTAAAAAATGTGAAGGACTAGTAAACCTGAGTGACTACTAGTCAGATTACATCTAGTAAGAAGATTATTACCACTCTCTGAGAAGCCTGTTAATGTTAATTCAAAAATTTGTTTGAAATTGTTTTAATTTGTACTTTGTTTGATACAAAGGAAACTATTTCTGTCCATAAAAAAAGAGCTTTGTGAACGTGTAAAGTATTAACTGTTAGGTTAACTTTAAATAAAATTGTGAAATTTTTAATTTGGGATTTAAATTTTTGTTCTAAACACACATTACCTTTTGTTATAGGCTCTCATCTCATTGTTCAGAGGTAAGATTATTGTTTCTAAAATATTGATTATGATGACTATTTAAAAAATTTTGATTCTCGTGTTATCTTCTATATTTTAACATTAAATATTTGCTCTTAACTTTATATAACCAAAAATATTAATTACAAAATACTACAGGTATAAACTAAGAATTAGATAGATTTATCAAATGACATTAATTTTATAATTCAATAGAGATCGATTGAATTACATACTGTAGGAACAAACAGTTTTGTTGTTGGTAAATTTGATTGAGAAATTTAAGCATTCATCATGTGTGAAACCCATTATACTGATTCTTTAGAGTAGAAGCAAAAACCCAATAATTATTTGATGTGGTATTATAGTAATATATATATTATATATATACAGTCATATATAGTTATACAGTAATATGTTTTGCCAACAGCTAGTATCTTGGTGAAAGCTGCAGTTAGTAAGAAAGTTAAGCCGCAAGTGATGAGTTTCAGTTAAATATATTTTTTATTTTAATGAATTTATAATATAGCAGTTTAGGGACTAAGATTATGTTGCTACATTATAAACACTGTATTTTCAGTATTTGCATCTTATCAATATTGAGTTTGTAGAAAATTTTGGCAAGTAATAAATGAACAAAAGTGTTACCATTTAGTTATTTTTCTATCATGCTGAATCCATTCTTTTTTGAATACTTAAAATTATGAGTTTCATTGATTTATCAGTACAAAAAATAAACCAGCAGCCATGCCAAATTAATCCTTATTTTGTCAGAGGAATGCTGATAGTGTTTACAAAGTTTCAACACTCAATTCACAAATGTTCTCAATGTAATTGAAATATTCATTTTAATTTGCTCATATGTTTTATGTTAAATACCTTGTGTTCTCTGACATACAAATCCTTAGAGCCAAAACATTAAGTGGTTTGTTTGTGGTGAACAGCTGTGAATAGAATTAAATTATGCATACATGGCTCTCTGCATGGCTCTCTGCTTGGCATTATTGATTCACTCACGACAAAGAAGCCATTTGACTTGTCAGCTTGAGGTTTTTTCTTTTTCATTTGGCTTTAGAAGAACCTAACTCTAATATTTGATGAAGGTAAAGTTTATCCTTAGTTTAATATATCCTTAGTTGTTTTGAAAAAATATTTTTCTAAGAGATTGAAATTAATTTTTGTCAAATCCAAGACTTTCTAAATTTGAACAACTAGATGCTAAAATATTCCTTTTGTGGCTTTTTGTACATTTGAAGTTCAAATATCTGCTTTTACAGCTGTGACTAGTTTTTGTGTTTCTTATTTGTGGTTTAATATCATTTTGAAACAAGAAAGGCAGATGAGTAAAATGTGTACACCAGAGACAATTGATCAGGATAGATACAGGTTGTTTCTTTTAAAAATCAAACCAAGACTGCTGTTACAAACTTATAGATTTCAATAGTTTTTTTCTTGTAAATTGGGTTTAGAGATGATTTCAGTTTTTAAATTGGTTTGATCACAGGATCTTTGTTAAACTCTCTTAAAATAATAAATGAATAATATGAGAGAGCAATGAGAACTTTTTTCAATGTCACTTCATGAATATTTTGTATTTAAGTTGTTGTAGTTTCACCTGCCATGCTCTCATTTACATAACAATCATTTTAGAAATAAAATGAGTTTTGTTTCTTCAGTTTTCACAGTGAAAAGTGTTTCGATGTGTAGGTTGGTAGATATAGCATACACAAATTGGCCTAATTTGGGTTGGTTGAATCAGTTTGAACTTAGATCAACTGAATTTCCTTTTTATTATAAAAATATTACAACTGACAATGCTTTGCTACTTTCTTTAGGAATATAAATTGTTACAATAGATAGATCAGGTTATGGAAAATTGAAAATTTTCTTTGTCATGTCTTTTATGCATGCATGGCAGTATTCTTAAAAAAGAAACAAAGTTTACAGTTGTCAAATACAGTTAAACTGATTTCTGTTTCTTCAGAAGGCAACATAAAGCAAAAATGCCCAAACATCAATGTCAGTTTCAAAAATTTGCATCTTAGAACTTTTTATTTCTAAGAAATAATTGTGAGTTTATCGGGCAAATCTATATTGATTAACAGATTGAGCTGAATTCTGATGACAGATATTAGTGAACTGGCTCATCAGTTGTTATATGTGAATGTAGATATCTGAGTTTGTAGAACATGAGTGTAGTTGACTCATTTTTTCAAGATTCTGGTTTTGATAGAGTCAGTAGTTTAATTTTATTTGATTAAGACCTATTTCTACTTGCACGTTAATTGCTGTTTCTGAAATTTTTGGAAAAAATGAAGAAACAGTGTTAAATTACAAATGGATATAATTTTTTTAAAAGAATATTCAATGTTTCTGACTTGATAGAATTTTCTTTAACCTTCTGCAACACAATATAAAATTTGATGATACAAAAGACTGCTACAAAATTACGTTTAACCTAATACTGAATGTCATTAATTTTTTGAATTAAGTTTTGAAATTGTAGGAAGACAACTAAAAGTACTGAATAAATGTAATTTTATTTCGTATTGAAAGTTCATGTGCTGCTTATCTGACTGTTATTGATGGTATTTACACGAGGGGGTTTTAAAGTTATGAAGTTAACATTAATTAACTGTGAGAAATAATTATTTCCCACCACTCTGATATCTGAAAGAATTTTACCATCAATATCACTAGATTTCTTATGAGGTTTGCAAAAATAATAATGTAGTTTAGAAGTTTGCATATTTACTTGACATTGTTTCATGTTAGATCTACAATCAGTTTCCTTGTCAACTTTTCAGCTAAACTTGGTAAAATTCTTAAATTGTTACTTCTAACTGTTTTACTAAGTACAGTATTATGAGACAACTATTGATTAATGTCAGCAGTAAATTTTCCTTAACATGTTAAGAATTCTTGAGAGTCAACTGATCTGAAGAGAGTTCCCAAAAGCCAAAACATGTTAAGGAAAAAGTGTCCGAAAACTGAGCCCAGGAACAAAAAATTGCTGCTAAATAAGTCATCCAAAAGAAGCAGAACATGTATATACTAATGATGAAATTCAGTCAGCAAAAAGTATTCGAACAATTTTAAAAGCAGAATTTTCTTACAGTCAAGCAGTTCCATCAACTGTACTTTACAGTCAGATCAGTTTAGGAATTATGTATAATAATATGCTTTTATTTATCTTTGTTGTATTGCTATTTCAAATTTAGGGTGATGAAGCAGGTCGGGTGGACAGTATTTTGAAGGTAAGTTACACATTAGATTCTTGATGAGTCTTGATGTGTTTGGCTACATAAACTTTTCACTAGAAATTCCAGAATAAAGCTAAGCTTGTCTGTTAATTTACACTTATTTGGTATACAAACCAAAATTTTTAGAGCTAGTGAAACCATTAAACAATGAGTACTTAATATACTCCAACTATGTAGATACTATATAAGTACCAATACTAGGGTGTCCTCTGCCACATTGCCAACCTTGAAGCCCATTCCTTCTGATTTGTCATTCAGATAACAATGTTGCTGCTATTTATCTATCTTGAATTTTCTTAGAATACTTATAGTCGCACTGTTATTTACAGGAAATGACGCAGCTGGTGGCTCCGCCTCTTACTGGGATCCATACACCAATTAAGGGGTCCAGTCAACATGGCTCGTTTCCTTTTCCAGATAAGCCTGTACCTCAGGTAGTCTTCTTGGCTTTTTGTTTTTTGCCATAGCTACTCTGTCCATAAATAGAACACCAACATAACTTACTTTAATTTTATATTAGCAGGCTGGAAACTTGTGGTTTGAGTAGAAAGAGATTGCAAGTGGAATGTGCCAAAGTGCAAGTCTTTCTTTGATACCTGATAGTTTGATTCTTAATTAATAATACACATTTAGCTGCATTTATGTATCGACAGTCAATACAAAATAAACCATCTAGAGTTTATCTTCATACCTAGTTAAACTTGTGCCTTTAAGAGTTTTTTTGGGCTTTTGGATAAAATTCTGTTTTTTGGCAAGTGTGTGTTTTAATTTACTCAATATTTGATGATCACTGCATGGCTCAGTAGGAATGACTTTAGTTGGTATTTTCAAATCATTGATTTATTAAAAAGCAATTGTAAATAAATATAATTTTGTGAAAGGTTATTTTGTTTTGTCTGACAAGTAATTGTTTATCTTATTTTTACAGGATCTAACAGGAATTAAAAGTAAGTTTGAAACATTTGATGACACACTTTTTTTCTGCTTTATTTCTTGTCTGTCTGCCAGTCTGTTAATTTTACAGCAACCCTATGATTGATGAGCTGCAAATTCTCATGAATATCTTGTGTTCATAATATTTCTATCAATAGTTTTGGAGAATGTATTTATTTAAATCCTAATTCATCTTCCAGAATTTTGGTTGAGAACAAAGTTCAAGTTCTAACTCTAACTCAAACTTAAGTACTGCACTAAGAAGAATTGGGAATTGAGAAAAGAATGTTGTAGGGGCAAAAAATTAATGTTAGTATTATAACAAAGAATGTACAGTAAAATACTGGGTTTGTTAACCTTTGTTTGGTGAGGTTTTCAAAACACATGTGTTCTGTTGTTTGTTTTTATTCTTAAATTTTACAAATAATTATTTGAATAGAAATGTTTTAAAGGCTGATATGCTATTAGCTGTTGCCATGAAGAGAAATAACATTTTGCAGCACAACTTTTGCTCTTTATTGGGTTATAAAAGGGAAGAGCTGATTTGATATGCTTTAAAAATCCTTTTTTCTTTATTACATTGTTTTGTAACAAGTTTTGCTGATTACTTTTTCAGAGATAGAGAAGACGTCAATTGCTGATGATCTTTTAATGAGTGATGACAGTGATGATGAACAGGTAAGTTTTGAATTCAGTCCTTTAAACTGCAAGTTGAAAATCCATGAATATAGGAATGAATATGTATCTAGAGTGATTTCAACCAATCTTGTCACTGCTCACCGAATCACTAAAAGTGGTTACCTTAACCCTTTCACCTCTGGTCATTTTGCTCGCACCAGTGCCCTCAACCCCGGTCATTTTCAGATGTCATTTCCAAA
>JAOBAT010054280.1:0-28624 GCA_026413305.1 Hydrozoanthus tunicans
TATTAAACTTGATATTTGCTCCTGAAATTCAGCTTTTTTGAAAAAAGGTGGTGGGTGGCGGCACATAATACCCCACCTCCCTAAATTGGGTTCCTAGGAAGTACCATTGTTTTGACCTTTCCCTTAAGAATAGAATATTTAGTTGGACATTCTTCTCGCTCAAACCCCAATAAAATTCCAGACATACAGCATGCCATTCCGTAGTACTTCTTTTTCGTACCAAGCTGTAGGGGGAAAGCAATAACTTACTTCACCGGTTAATACGTGTTTTGCTTGATATTCAACTTTTTGATTCTGGTGGCAGTGTACGTTTTTACATTTTTTCTAATGTTTCCACAACATATCCCTTTTTACTAGTCTTGTAAATTAGTAAATTCCTCAAAAGAAATGTTTGATCACAAAAAAACACGAATTTTTTAGGTATTTTTTTAATTGGTCAACCCGGCGTGGCGCTGAGCATCAAGGACGACGGGCTCACTGTGATATGATAACAATTTGCTCTACACGTCGCATCAAAACAAAAACAATGGCGTCGTCTGAGAAAGTCAATTTAAAGAAACAGCGAGCGAATCCTCTTTCCGGCTCTCTCATATCTAACATTGTTGTGGTTGTACATGGACCATTGCACCTTTATCTACGTCACATTGATTCGGGCGACTAGTGTGCCAAGTCTACGATGATTTTTTTGTTTTGAAGATTCGGAAGAAAGCTGTTTGTTCACATCAAAAAAAATATTCAGAAATTCTCTTTTGAAAGTATGAACGTCTTGATAAAACATATATATGTAAAGGAAAAGCTTGACACAATTATACAACCGGTGCCGGAAAAGCCCCTCCCAACCACATTCAACACTTGTAAGTGTATGAGTAACGTGCCTACAAGTACACAAAACTTAAGTTTTCCTTCAAAATATCTTGTTCCCCTAGACATTGAGAAAGTTTGTGAGAATACTTGACATTCAAAATCTTTGCAAGGAAATTTATTTAGAGCTGAACAAGTCGCAAGCATGCACTTTCGGCACATCTGTAGGTCTTTATTATGGCCTGGTGGCGAAGTTTATAAATAGCGGTACAGTTTTCTCTAACGAAACTGACGTTGTAGAGAAAAAAACAAAACTCGGTCGCTGACACATGATCAATAAAACGTTTTGTCAGAGAACACCCGTTTAAAAGCTAACATTTACATTGCTTAAGAATTCTCGTTTTTTAATGATAACAATTCACACTGTGCCCGACGTGAACGCTGTTGCTCCTTTATTTAGCCCAGACAAAAGGTGACTCAGGCACGACTTAATTCGTGTTTGAGTTTTCAACGCTAGACATGTTGTCTGTTCTACCACTAAGACAAATGAACAAAGTTGGGTATCACAAGAATCCATATTCGCGTTGAAAAAACAGCTGGACAAAAAAAATCCAAGTCGCATTTGTTGCTTTCAGTTAAAATCTAATAAGCCGTTGGCTGTATGCAGCAGCGTTGGCCGTGGCGCAGACACACCAAGTCGACGGCTGTTATGGTTTTGCTTTTGCAATCAAGTAAAGACATTTCTCTTCGGTTACGCTTTTGAAACTGAGAGTTAAGAGGTAATAAGTACAGCAACAAAATGATTAAAAGATTATTTTGTTAGTAGTTAACATACTTCCGAGACGAGTTCACATGAAACAGATAAGAGTTGAGCCGATCGCATTGCTTCAAACGTCATGAACCACCGTCAATAGAAGTGTAACAAGGTTTTTGTTTATTTTGCCTTAGATTTTTATAACCAATTAGTTTGGGTTGATTGTGCACGGTCAAAACTGGTTGAAACAAAGAAAATGTTTTCGTTTTCTATTGACGTTAAAATTGTCAAAGTATTGACGCGAAGAGTTTAAGGTCATTCCATTGAAATGGAACCCACACTTAGATTTTTGTCAAACTTTCTGCATTTGTCAATCATTTTATGTGAACTGCAAAAAAGGAGTAGAAAGGGGGTGTGCCCATGTTAACTTTCGAGATACGATTGATAAAAATACTCCCTCCAGGTCTATTTTTTTGTTATTTAAGCTTGAAATTAAAACTATAGCTTCCTTATGGTGCCAACCAAGATAACATAGAGTTTCTGTTATTTAAGCTTGAAATTAAAACTATAGCTTCCTCATGTGGCCAACCAAGATAACTTCGAGGAGCGTAGGGGAAATAAAATAAAATGAAAGAGTTCTTCTGGATAAGGAGAATAATTTTCTCATGTGATTTTTAGCAAAAATATTTTGATAAGGAGGCATTTTCGTGTGCTTTTGTTGTTAAATTTTTACCGGTTCATCGCAAGGCGGGAACGGGCCTGATGAAGAAACATCTATACGTATAGATTTTAATAAAGTATGAAAACTAAACAATCTATAAGCGGCTGTATTAATATCAAGTTTGAACCGGTATTTTTGAGATATTTAACGTTGCTAGTCAGTCCGCGTATTCTCGCGAAGTCGAAGTGGTTTCTCTCATGTCAGCAGTACTGTCTATTAAAATTTGGATTATTAGATTCCTCATTGAATAATATATAGAGGATATTACAAGGTTCGCTGCGCTCACCCGTGAGATATTTTCAACACGAAAAGATAAAATTCGTATCTTCTCATACTTAATGAGAAGTAAACATAGTTTCCACAGTGGACGAAAATAGCAGATTGACAAGTTGTTTCAACGGGGGAAAAGTTCCCAATCACTCGTTCTGATTGGCTGTTTTTGATATCACCACGTGTGATTGATACGCTTTATATTTCACCAATCTACTATGTAAATGTCGAACTAAGTATGTGGTAAAAAGTAAAACAAGCCGTATCGTAGGCAACCTTCAGAATAAATTCAATTCATTTCACATGTTTATCGAAGGACAATCGTATGTAGAGGTTGTTCGCAGTTCGCCTTTTTGTTAACCGAACTGGGTAGATTCTTTAAAATAAAGGCCTAACTTCTTCAACGATCCAGATATTTTCACTATATGCAAGATTCGAGACTATTTGATTAGTTCGAAAAACGGATTAATAGCAAAATAATGTTTAGCAGTGATGTTTTTTATCTCTTTCAGTTTACGCAAATTTCTACTCTGTGCAAACATGATTTCTATTTGGGTTTGGCTTTTATTACAAAACAGAAAAACTCAAATTGTCTTTATTTTTGCTTCCACTTCTCCTGATTTCGATTTGCGTTAACAACTTGTTCATCAAGCTAATGACCAAGTTGCTGGCGGGAACTGCGGCCAGATCGCCTCCATCGTGGCAGTTTTGTGCAAATTCTTATGCAAATGAGGGTAAAATTGACGCTAGGGTGATCAAAAAGTGCTAGCTTCCGTGGGGAGTACAGAAACGTGACGGTTTAAGCGTAAGGCAACCGTCAGAGAACTTAGACGTTAGAGGATGTTTGTCTAATTGCTTCGCTAACTGTTACAATTATGAACAGGTGTCAAACTGCCGCCCATGTACTATAAACGAACCACAGAGGGACAGTTTTAGAGGTGGCGTACATAAGTCGTGACTTTATCTTCACTGTAACTGTTCCAGCTGAGTCCTTTAAGCTATTGAAGTTTTTTCAAGTCCTAACAGAAATGTACCAATTCAGTGTTCCTTGAAATATCAAAAACGCCATTTTCCAAAACCTACCATAAACAATGAGTAGAACTATAAATAATCGCATTACAGAGTCTCGACAAAAGCTTGTTTAAAATTCTTGGTTTATAAGTGAAGTCAATCATCGCACACAAAAGATTCCCCATGTTGTTAGTTTTTTCTCTACAGCAGGTTGTCTCCCTTTATAAGTCTTTTTACTAGAACCATATACATTATTTGAACTTGCTGTTTTAACCTTTAGCCAAATCGAGAGACGCTTTGGAGTCAAAAACTTACAATTTTATACTTAAATATAGATACGAGTCTCTTAAACTATAATGAATTTAATTACTTTTTACTGTAGTTTAAATATCAAGTGAACAGTTATCTAGTTTAGGGGAAAGTCTCTTGGTTACAGAGTCGGAAAATTTAATTGACAATATGAGATCCGTTTACTAAATACGATTGAAAATTAACACAAACAATATGAAACCTTGATACATACAAAAAAGAAAAATTGGGGGTAAATGTTGCTTTTGCAGCATTGAGTGTTTTTTGGTGAAATGAGGTTTTCAATTTTAAGCGGGGCGTTCATGTCGTGCGGCCCTTTGAAAGTAACTTGACTGTAAAGTATCTAGTGTCTTTTTTTTTTCAGTAAAGAATCACATCTCCACTTAGTGTACACCAAACAAGATGTTCAAAAAGGCAGCCATTTCTAGTAAGCAAAATTAAACCTAGAAGTATGTAAGTCCAATTTTGAAATTACTTGGAACTAGAAGATTTGTTGTAATGTCACTTAAATTCCAGCTAGATAAACGAAGGAAAGATTGGCCGGCTGCCCCCCCCCCTTCTCCCCCCTCGCTCCTCCCCTCATTACCCCGCCCACCTCTGAATCTCCCACAGATCATTTGTCAAATTTCTATTACTATGACATGTACGGAACAACAGCTTTTTACGTCTACACGAATATTTAAGCCTTCTGATTTGGCGTACAATGTACCATACAACAAGACGTTATTATCCCCATCATAAGTTCGCTGCAAGCTCCATGTTTTCCTTCATTCGAACAAACACAAACAACATGCAAGTAAGTTGGTTGTTTTATTTCAGCTTGTTATAAAACAAAGTTTAAAAGAAATGTGTTTAACTATTCAATTTGATTCAGCTCAACTGAAGAAAACGCCTAGAAAGTTTAACGGCATATGCTTGTTATGTAGCTTAGCCCTTTTTATCTATAGTAGAAAAAAAGGGTTGGCAGAACGTGCAGTGATAATTGCCTTTAACACAAGCAAAACTTTTTTAGTCATTGAAAATCATTAAGTCAAAAAGCGCTAAGATTTAAAATGATCTAAAAGCGCTAAGATATTTCGACTTAATCCGTTAAAACACATCCTAATCAAAATTACAGTACACACTCAGCTACTCTGTTGTATGGACAAATCTATTCTAATAATCTTGGCTTCGACCGAAATAAAAAGGAAAGAGAAAAGTATAAAAAGTTAAAAGTTAAAATAATATATACAATAGCTAAAATATTACTGTTTAAATTCTGGCTTGCGCACTTTCTGATGTGATATCAATGTCAGATATATTGGCTGCTCTTCTCTTTCTCCTGGTTCCTCTGAGACACAGCAAGGCTGATCGTAGGATGGCAAAGGATACTTTGGCCCTTATCCAAGATATAGTTGTAGCGTAGTCATCTCCTTTCTTCAACGCAAGTAGTTCTGCGAGCCGGCTGTGGAATCTCTTGTGCATGCATTCATCGGCCATTCCACCAATAATAATAATAATAATAATAATAATAATAATAATAATAATAATAATAATAATAATAATAATGATAATGATGTTTTACTATATGGCCTCATCACCTAAGGTGATTTTCGTGAGGGATCTCAATAATAATACTAATACTAAGTCATTGTTATCTAAAATGAGTTGGTGAGTTGTGCCAGAGATTTCTTTGTTCTACGATTCATTTGAAAAGATTTTTTGTAAATGTAAATTACAACATAAACCAAAATTCGCCTATATGTGCAATAATTGAAAGATTAAAAAAAGATGAAATATCAGAAATGATAATAACGCAAAAATGGCGATAAACAAATGTATTCCAGGTAGTAATAGCACATTGGTTTATTTAATTATACCACACAGGATAAAGTTTTACACCAAAGTACTTATTTTATATTTTATTATCAATTTCAGTTTGTAGGCATACTAATGATATCTTTGGCGGTTCTGTCTCATTCACATCGCCGGGAACACGAAGTCAAAACAAAACTCAATACCAGAGCGCTCTCCAACATGTATCAAGCTTTCTTGGACTTCAGGCAGATGGAGGCCAAGAGAAACAACGATTGTTATGCTAGCACTCGCCTAGTTAGCGGATCTTGTGTGGTAGCGGAATGTAAATCCCACTGTTTTAGCACGAGGTGTCGCAACACACAGAATTCTATAATCACGATCGCTTGTACCCCGACCGATAAAAAGAACGGCGTCGCAGTGTGTGTCCAACCATGTGGACCTGCCTCGGAATCTAATTATAATTAGTAGTGATATAACTTATAGTCTTGCGTTGACTGGGTTGTTGGAGCCTCAAATTTAAATAAAGACAAGCAGACTATAAAAGCATGTTCATCTGATATTTTTACGAGAGAACTTTCCGTTGAGCTGTGACAAACGTGGCTAGTAAGCCTCATATAGTCACAACTAATCACCCTTTCCCGAGCCAAGTGGCACCACCAGTCCGGTGCGTAGTACCCAGGCTTTCCGTAGTGTTAGGGACTGACCAGTTGATCTCGTGTGGGGAATGGAAGAATTTGCAAATAAAAAAGTTTCAGGGCCATCCCAGACAGAAAAAAAACGCATGACGAAATCGTATAAAAAATGTATGGAAACGGACAATTTTTTTTTCTGAAGCTTGACTGAAAAAAAAAATTTTCAGAGAAGTCATCCCTCCCCCCCTCCCACTTTGGTGGTACTCATTTTTTACAGCTGATGAGTCGACTGGAACAAGTCGGGAAAAGTGTCTTGCCCTAAGGCACAACACAGTAGTCTGACTGGGACCCTAGTCGAAAACGCGCACTAAACGCCCGGCCACTTGCGCCGCCGACAATCTCCGTTCAGCTGTGATAAACGTGCATGGCTAATAAATCTGAAAGGAAAGACCGTCATTTCTCCCTTAAGTTTTTTATCTTGCTTGCTTTGCACTATTTTGTTTAGGTTTTCCTGAGATTACCTGTAAAAGACTGAACAGTCAAACCAACGCAGTTCCCTGGCGGTGCTCTTTACTTACATCAGTAACTTGAATTTTTTGACCAGAAACACTAAAAGTAAGTGTACTTAGGTGTACCACTACAGATGATCATTAAAGATGATATAAGGTTAGTGTAGGGTGCAACACTTATGTGTTTTGGCTGAAAAGATCAATGTCGAAAGCACTTTGCATGCGTGCTTAAAATAACGTTCAGATGGCAATAGGCCACATCAAGGTCACCGGCATCAAGGAAATGAGGCATGGATGGACAAACAGACTAGCCCACCATTGCAGCTGATATGTATAATATATATGTACATCAGTCAACCAATCATGCCCGTTTTGCCGCCTGTCATGCAGGGCAGCTTCTAAACAGCCCCCCGGTCGTGGTTGAGGGTCTTGAGTTCCCCTTCCACAGTTGGTCGCCAGTTCTCGGGCCAGAAGACACGTAGAAGTCGTCTTAGGGTCTCAGTCAATTTCGGTCATCCTCCAACATTCTGAGCCGTACAGTAGGGTGGGAAGTACGTAGCTTTTGTACAGTCTTAGCTTGGTCTTGGTGCTGTACTCGGATAACTTCAACACGTCGTTCAACATTCTAAAGGCGTTCCGGCCTTGTTGAGGAGATTTCTGATGACGTTGCCTGCTCCGCCGTCGTGCTTGACAGTGCTACCGGGGTAGATAAATTCTTCTGTTTTTGGAAGATCTCCATCCGTACTTTGATCGGTGAGGGGTTTGAGACATTCAACATCATCACTTTTGTCTTCTTTGGTTGATCATCAAGCCCACTTGCTGTGCAAACATGCTGACACGGGTGGTTTTCTCTTTCATGTGTTGGTGAGTGTGTGAGACTTACGCCAGGTCATCGGCGTAGTCCAGATCTTCAAGGGTTGAAAATAGGGTCCATCTGATGCCTTGCGGTCGGTCCAATGTTGTTTGTTGCATCACCAAGCCAATCGTCAGACTAAAAAGCAACGCCGACATAGAGCAAACCTGTCTAACACCCGTCGCCACACTGAAGCATAAATCACTGTTCCCCACTCTGCACTTGAAGTTACTGTAGAAGCTCCTGATGACAAGGACGATCCATTGCGGAATTCCGTACGCCCTGAGGATGCGCCATGGGCTTTCCGGCAGTGAGAGCTGTCAAAAGCCTTTCCAAAATCCACGTAGTTGATGTACAGTTGTCTTTGCCAATCTGTGCACTGCTCTATGATGTCGCCCAATGCAAAGTGAAGACTTGATTGGGCACCCTCGCCCCTTTCAAAAACCTGCCTGTTCTTTTCTCAGTCGTCAATCCACTGCTTCAGAGATCCGCCTAATGATGGTGTGATGAGATATGCTAGGGTATTGCTAGGGTAAGACAAAAGGTTGATTCCTCTCCAGTTAATACAGTTGCTCAGTGCTCCTTTCTTACGACTCTTCACAATGACGTCCTCTGTCCAGTTGTCAGGTTGTTGTTTCTCCTCCCCTACTGCTGCAAAGAGTGGTTGAAGAGCTTGTGTTGCAAATTCGGGGTCTGCCTTGAAGAGCTCTGCGTTGAAGTTGTCCTGTCCTGGGGTTTTTCCGTTCTTGAGGGATTTGATAACTGTCTAGCAATGTGCTTTTGACTTTCTTTTTTTCTAAGTTAAGGTTTTTCACAGAAGGGGGAAAACCAGCCAGCCCCGCTTTGGTTTCGGTCGTAGTTTCTGTTGACCAAAAAGGCCAATACAACTTTAGCCTCAGCCAAGCGGGACGGTCCTTACTCCACAAGAGCAGAGTCTAAAAAGCTGCTAAATTACAAGTCACGTTTGACTTCAATCATTTGCAAACTAAGAACTTACAACTAAAGGTCACCGCGTGCTCCGACAAAATATTTAAAGAACAATACGTTTTGCAACGTGACAACTGCTGCGATTTTCTCTTTTATCTGGTGATGCGGTGTTGACATTATGGTCAAAATCAGGATCCCGCACCTCTGCATCATCTGTTGTTGGTGGCCTGTTCAAAATTTCGCTGAAATGTTCCTATCTTGCCTCTTGCTCTGCTCCTGTAGTGAGTAACATTCATTATCTGTTCACAAACGGAGTGTCAGTGGCTCCCCGAGATTTGCCGCTGAAGAGCTTAGTGATCTTATATATACCTGTCCCTGTTCTCTTCAGCTGGCGGCCTCATCTGCTTGACTTGCCAGGTTTTCCATGTGTGCCCGTTTGTCCGCCCTCGCCATCATCTTCACCGTCTTGTCTGCCTCTCTGTAAGACGACTGTACTGCTGCTTGTATCTCTCCTTCAACCTTTCTGACCAGGTGTCCATGACTTTCTTCTTCAAAGTTCTTCTGTTTTCGATGGCTTGCCAGGTATCAACTTTGATCCACTCCTTCCTTTTCTTCTGTTTGTGTCCTAAAAGGCTTCGCTGGTCTGTGTGTAAGCTGCTCTAACTTGCTCCCTCCTTGTGTTGATCCTGCTTGTACCATTCGGTACATCTGCCAGTGCTTGAAACTTGTTCTTCAATCGGAGAATGAATGTTCTATTTGTTTTGGGGTCCTTTAGTTTTTCCATGTCAAAATGTTGTGTTATCTTGCCAGGCCCCTTTCTTCTTAGCTTCAGTTTCAGGGTTGCTGTGACAAGGTGCATGGTGATCACTGCCGACATCAGCTCTTCTTCTTTTGAAACCTGCATGGCATACGATCTGGTCATCGGAGGTACACTTTTCCCACATCGTGAAACCCACAAGTTCACCTGGTACTCCCCTAGTGGAAGATCATTGCGGGATGGACGCTCTCAAAACATTTCGTGAAAACTACTTCACAGCCATTTGTCCGAGCTCATCTCCCGAAGCCGTCATAGCACTGCCTCGAACCACCATTGAATCCTCTACGACCTTACAATAGTTAAGGATATGATGGTGAATGGACACGTTTAAGTCAATGAAATTTATTTTTCCTACTACTTTGATTTGAGTCAAGTGCCTGCCCATTAGACCAGAGCATATTTCCGGTTTCTGTAGTTTTACGCGGATAACATCGCAGATTAGTTCGTACTAACTTATACAGCCGAGTCGACTGAACAAAGTCCGGTAAAGTGTCTTGTGGTCTGACCGGGGCTCGAGCTCGCGACCCTACGGTTACGAGTCGAACACGCTACTGTGCTCGGCCACTGCGCCGCCCTTTGAAACGGCAAAACTAAACAAATAAACAGCGACTACACAAGTCAACAGTCATGTCTTTTTATTGATAAAAACGTTCGGTACAGTAAAACAGCATATTTAGTGTTTCTCCATAAATACATAACTTACACTTCGTTGTTAGCCGAAAAATTGGCTAAACAATGTTACTCATAAAATCTACATGTATATTTACAGATAAAAGGCTTTTTCGACGGATATGCAACGCTAGGTTAAACGAAGTCATATACCAGTAAGCTGTCTGATCACAACAAGTGTTTGTTCTACTAAAAATCGACCAGATATGAAAATAATTGCATGTAAAAAGATTCGAAACGAAAGTTTAGACTTTACATTAACACGTCTAAAATGTTGATCAATAACCTGTACTATTACAAGGATGTTCAGCGATTGCAACGTTAAATTGCCTAGTAAATTATCTGAGACACATGAGAGAGTTTGACATCTGTTTGGAATGCCATAAGGATTCTTAGAGTAGTGCATAGCAAATTTACAGATGTTGGTCAATGAAAGTACCTAAAAACGTTGCTTTTAATAAAAAACGTTACATCGGTTTACGTTCTCTAAAATTGGGTATTTTAGAAACACGAAGCTGGTAGCAATTTAGATAAGACTTTTCTAATACGATTTGATTTTTGCTAGCTCAACCTAAGGGTAGAGAGGCCTTTTTACTTGTGTAAATAAGGAGCTCAATCACAATCACTTTTAGTTGCGAAAGAAGTCAGATTTACCAACGCAAGTAATGCGAGGTGGGCTACCCGCAGTCAAAGCCATTAGCGTACTAACTTCTCTGCCATGTACAAATACGAGAGACACTAACACAAGAATATTTTCGGTATCTCTTTACGAGGTGAATGAAAAATAAAAACGACTATACATTTAAAAACACCCCTGGGCATCAAATTTACGACCGAACGATGTCCTACACTTAACCTAGGTACAAAATGACGCTTAATGATCTCTTAAAAAATAGTTTTTTTGAAAGCTATGCATAAAAAATGAAACCCGAAAGCGTTTTTAAAGTTTAGCTGCAAGGCACTATGTGTTTTTGGTGAGCTCTCGGTATTAAAATTTACAAAGGGCAGCGAAGTGGATGCGTATTTAGAAGATCTTTGGGAAGATGCGGTATGGCACGCGTCGGCAGTATTCGTCCCAGCTCTTGCCATATTTACTGCGACAGTACGCTTCGTCTCTGAACTCTCGATGAACCAACAAAATCGTTAGGTAGACGGGGTAGAACCACGGAATCAAGTGCGTGAACCCTGCAAAGACAAGCGAAAATATTTTAATCATTTCCATTCTTCTTGGCAAACAAACTAAGAAGTAAATGCAAACTAGAAACTAGTTTTACCAGCCTTCAATGAGGTGTCCACAGGACTAACGGCTCATAAATAATTAACTTTAAATTCCTTACTTGTGGGAACCCTTGCAAACTAAACCCGAATTACTATCAAGAAGCGCTATTGAAAATATCTGTTTTCGGCTGTGCGCATCAAATATGAGAAGTTTCCGTAGACTTGCCGTCTGTTTTCGTTTCCTAACCAATTAAAAAGAAGGCGACCTGTTCGCGTACGTTCACCCACAGTTTCTGGCGTTTGAAAAACCTAAACTCCCTTATAAAAACACACAAAGAGAATCTGTAAATCTCATAAACTAAGAGACGGATCACGATCTAGCTGTAGGCAATGAAAGCAGCAGGTACTTACCGCATGGTAGTGTCCAGGCGATAGCCATAAGGATATCTCCAAGGTAGTTTGGATGTCTCACAAGTCCCCACCAACCAGACGCCAAAAGTTTCCTGCCACTTGCTGTTAGAACAGTTTCTTTATCTGTAACAAAATACCCTAGTATAAATACTGATTTTATAGGATTAGACAAATGACAAGAGTTTAGAGTGTCATTCTAGGAAAGTACCGAAATTGGTGAAACTAGGAAATCTGGACATAATTTCTTGTTGGTGAAACTAGGAAATCTTGAATATGGTTTCCATGTGGCATAATGGCAAAACTAGGAAATGGGTAAAATTTTCTGAATTTGTGAATCTAGACCTGATTTTGTGTTGGTGAAAATAAAAATCCAGAAAATAATGGTTAATTTCAAAATCGCAAAACTGGAAAACAAAACTAGGAAATCTGTTTGCTCACCTTGGAAGATTGGGTCATGAGGATTGTTTCTGAACTTGTCCTTCTGAGAGTTGGAACCGCGGAAGATGACATAACCCACAACTATCGAAAGAAATTTAGCAAGTTCTTGATTTACTTACTTGCCTCTTAAGCTATATAGCAACCTAAAATTCTTAAGTCAAACCTTTTCGTAAGGCGACCACCGACTCTAAGTACTAAAGTGCTTCAGCACATACAGTCACAAGAACTCTTTACCATGAAAGTAGCAACATAACTGCAACTTTTGCAACAGGTTATCTTGGAAGCACTCTATGTTGATCTTAATTTGGATCTTTACTTAATGCTACTCCTACTTGAAACCTCTTCAGGTTTACATATGGAATTGCACAAAAGAGTGCTTACGCAGGGCTGCTTGATTTAGCCTTTAACTGTTAGAGGGAAACGATGGAGCCATGGCTGACAACTTACCGAATAGCATAACAAGTGCTGCTACAGCAAGCCAAGAGAGTTGTACTTTGTGGTCAACCAAGAATCGAGCCTGGAGTGAGTACATAAATGGAACAAAGGCTAGATCACCAAGAACCAACATGTAGCCAAACCCTTCGTTGACAATGTCCATTGTACTCAATATGGAGGTCTGTGGAAAAATGTTTTAGGCACTGTCAATGTGGATTGAACAAAGCTCCATTGTAACTTTAGCACACAGTACAAGCTATGAACAAATAAACCATCAGAATCTGAACTCTGGTAGAGGTTTAACTTATAGGTCTAATAAGGCCCAGTTGGTAAGGCAACAGTCTGTCGTGCGAGAGGCCCGGTTCAATTCCTTGTGTCAGATCTTCAGTCAAGGTCTTTAAATAACTGAAGGGAAAGTGCTGCCTTTGCTTCAACATTTGCAAACAGTAAGACCTTTGTGCCTTCTCAATTAATTATATATACCACATTCCGTTGGTGGCAGACCTCAAAGGGGACCTTGAGTCCTATATATTGCAAAACAAATAAAACATAATGCTAAAGTAGACACATTACAGAGCCCTCAAATTTTCAGTTTTAGAAAACAATATAAAGCATTTAAAGTCAAGATAGTGTAGAAAGTATTGTACAAATGCAATTTTTATCAAAAGCATATTTACTACAAGCACATTTCACTTGGCTTTTAAGTTAACACTTTAACATTTACAGTACTGCACAAAACATTTTTAGCTTTGTTTACCATTGGTGTAAAATTTTAAATCTAGCTTTTATTTTGAAAGTGTCAGAGAAAACATGGTGGTGCAGTTTTTAAAATAACCACTCTTCTTACCTCAAACCAGAGAGCATCAATCACATAAAGTAACTGAAAAGCACACACCAAAGCCATAGCAGGAGAAACCTGGCCTTCAACTCGGTACTCTTTTACAGCCATACACAGGTTAACAAGAACCTTTGAAAAGGAACAAGAAAGAAACACAAAATTGTCTATACCATTGAAACACTGCAACTGTCTTGCATGCACAACTTTGTTATAACGAAAGTACTGTTACCACTTAGCTCTTTACAGAGCTTTGAAAAGTGCAAAAAAAGTTGTTTAAGTGAAACATAGCTGTACAAGAATTGCAATCCTTTTGACTTCAGTAACAACTATGAGCTAGCAATGTCAAACAGTACCAGGATTGTTCATGAGATTTACAACTTACATCAATGATAATATAAACAAAAACAACAAATATACTTATACTCAGAAATGTGGCCATTTAAATGCACCCTCAACTTTGACACAGCAAAAATTTCAGTATCCTAGCAGATCTTTTTTTTTTGAAAAAAATTTAAAAACCTATTAATTAATATAACACTGGAATTGAAAAAAAAAGTTTGACCAATAGTATTTCAGACTGTAACTTGTAAAACTAAAAGTCCATAGTTCTTTTTAACTCCAAAGGAAATGCTATATATCAATACGAAGTAGTTATTAAATTGTGTCTTGAGATTCTAAGTCCAATCATACAAGTTTGCTAGTTTAAGCATACAAGTTAAATACAAGCTTACCCATCCAATAAGGCTAGGTCGCAGCTCACAGAAGAACTTGAGGTCAAAGTTTCCAAATCTTGGGTTCAGCTCATGGCCCATAAAGAAGTCATATGGAATACAACCTAAGAATAATTTTCCTTTCTGATGTTAGTTTATTATCCAGCTCTGTTGGGTAAATGTTTATTTAAAATGTTTTTTTTTGTTTTTAAGTTGGAAGTTGTATTTCTGGAACCATAACTTCAGGTACCATGTGACAGGGAAAAAAACCTTTCCGAGTACATTAAGATGCAACTTATTCTTCTAAACAAGAAAATATGAAGGACCAAAGAGACCTAAACTATTTAGCACTCTTTACTTATCAAGGTGCAAAGAATAAAGGTAAGTAGTTTTTTTTATAGAATCTGAGTAGATCACAAAAATTTAGAATCAGAGGGTTGAAAATACCTAAAGATCCATTTATATCCAAAGACTAACAAAAATGCCTTTTTAAAATTTCTAAGACAAGGAACTCTTGTAATCTCAAGTGACCCCTGTGCAAAAGGGTTTAGCTCTTTATACACCACTTACTAACATAGCCTTGTGTATTCCAATTGACTTTCAAACCGAATGCTAGATTATTGTTATAATAAATCATTTTAAAGCCATACCAAGATATTACTTTACCTGTGTTTGAAGCATGGCCACTGCTGGCTCTCCTTGCTCTGATATACAGAGCTACACTGAACAGTGTACTTAACACCAGCGATGTAGTTACAAATGCCAGAAACTTGTCATAAACAATGGTAACAGGATATTTGAAATGGACCATGGCAACAAACCCAATCAGAATCAATACTAATGATGTAAAACCTGTGAAACACAAATATGATCAGCTTGGAAAGGCTTTCTCAACACTGTGCAGGCCTGATACTTTTTTAGCCAACTTCCATTTGAGATTGGGGGATAACTTGTGTATGTGATAAGTTTTACGATGGACTATTGTTCAACAACCTATTCATTAGAATGAATCCATAGGTAGTGATTGAAACTTTCTAAATCCCTTTGTAAATGATACCAGGTGGGATAAACTGATGTTCTAGGTCGAATAATTTGGAATATTTCGATATAACATTTTAAGAATGGATTGTATGTACTAAATACTGCTAAAAAAAGAGAACAGTAGAACACACTCAAATGAAAAAAATTGGATCCTGACCCCAAGGATCATCCATGATTTATTAAATTGTTTTAATCAGTCCAGAACTTCAATCAAATTCCACTTTTACTTAAAATCAGGGTTTATCCACTTTCCTCAAAGCAAAATTTAAGGACCTTTTTAGGACTTTTTAAGGTAAGATTATTGGTTTTTGAGGATCTAAGTCATGGGACATCAACCACCAGAACTGACCTAAAACATGACTTTTTACTATAGTGATTTTCCTTGACACAGTTATAGGCACGTTTTAGTTGTTGTTATTCACGGACCTGACACTAAAGTCTATATAGAACTGCAAAGGTTTGATATTGCAATATGTAAGCAGAACTATTACAGTGCACTTTTTATGACAACATAACAGTGTGGCCTTCATTCAAACTCAACAAACAGTTTACAGTATTTGTAAGCTAAGTACATGACTCATGATTCAAAGAAAATGCCAATTTCAGTGAAAAAGCAAAAATTTAAGGACTTTTGAGGCCCCAAATTTTGGAAAGTGAAAATTAAGGACTTTTAAGGTTTTTAAAGACTTTGACGAAGCCTGTAAAATGCTGATGAGTGCATTTCTCACAGGAACTTTTGATAACCATCAAAATTATACAAATTTCTAGTACCAGCATTGCTTCATTTCTTCCACAAAAGTTTTCTTTAAGGGGTATAGATTAATAAATACATCGTTAACATTTATGTTCTACTCATTATAGAGACGCACCATTGATTCTGTAGTTAAGGCGGGATCCATCACATAGCGGTTGTCCACTTACAACCTGAAAAGGAAAATACAGATGGCCACTTAATCTTTAAAGTATTCAGTAATGCAAAGGAAAACATTGCATAGAATTTGATACTACCATACACTGGATTTAATGAAGGTCTAGGAGCAAGATGTGTTCAAAAGGAAAACTACCAATATTGTTGAGAGAGAAAATGGCTAGGAAATTTTCCTGTACCGATTGAAAGGTGTTGGTAAAGGCACTAAGACATATTTTGAAAAGGTGTAGTTCAAACTTCTAAGTAAAGAATTTTTAGACAGTCATAAATCGAAATTCTAAAAATGTTATGTAAATCAAACTCACATTAGTAAACAGAAGAACGTACCTAATGTCACATGATTGACGAAGGAACCAAAATAATGTGTGCTACAGCTGGAATTCTTGGCCATTAAGGTTTTTTGAACTTTTCAATTCTCCAGTTTATAAAAGCAGTAACAAAGTTTCATTTATTTATAGCAGTAAGCACACTGATCTAAACTTGTTTGAAAGTCAACCTCAACTACACCTTAGTAGTGTCTGATTCAACAAAACTGTATATGGAAATGGATGACTAGTCTACATAGTAACAATAGAAAAAAAATAACATTTTATGAATTAAACTATTGTTTTAACAACAATGATATCAATAATAATTTAAGTAATAATAATGATAAAAGTAATAACGTCTAGACTGTGCTGCAATTTCCTCAATTTATTCACTCGCCTCCAGTGAGTTAAACCCTAAAATCTTTTGGGGAGGAGTTTTGATACCCCTTTTATTAATTAATTGGCAAACCCATTGTTTGTGGCTAGAGACTTGCATTTAATAACAGGCAATAACAAGAATGAGAATTAACTTACAAAAACACATAATAAAGACGGTATATCTGCAACTTATCTATATAGTAAAAAGTTAGCCAAAGTTGTATTCATTTTGATAACTACACACCAACGATAATTACCTTTCCAACAGGCACAAGGTAAAGAACGGCAAGGAGTAAAAGGTACGTGCCGTAGATCAAAAAACACTGCAGGTCGAAAAACTTGTTCAAAGAAGGAATTCGAGGCCTTTTCTTCAAAGCAGCCAACGAGCATTGATTGCTCCCGTTACAGTAGACGTAGAAAGCCAAAACGAGTATTGGAAGACCAAAAATCATAAAAGTTGTCCCCACAGGACCCCCAAACTCATACTCCTGAGCGGTTTTATGTTTTTTGGTTTCCGTTTCTGTGGCTAACAACGCTTCCTTCTCTTCGATCACAAGTTTACGCGTGACAGATCTTGTCACACGACTCGGGGTCTCTGCAACCACCGGTTCTGCTTTCGCTGGTTTTGGTTCAGCTGGTGTCTTTGTTCTTTTGCGAGGGGAGGAACGGGTAGCTGTGGCGGTAGGTCCCTCTTTGGGTTTTGCTTCTTTCTTAACCGCAGAACTTTCTGTTTTCCTTGCAGGTGACTTTCTGGCTGGGCTTCGACTTCTGCCTCGGGGTCTGCCTGGCGACCGTGAACGCGATCTTCTTCTGCCAGGACTTCTGGCTCGGCCACGGGCTGGGGAGGCAGATCTGCTGCGGGACCGCCTCGTAAAGTATTCCTTGTTCTAAAGAATAAATAAACCGACTATTCAGATTTCAATGTTTTAGATTCGTAGTTTATATATCCCATATAAAGAACTCTAACAATCTGATTTTGCAACATACACAGGGCTGCTGATGGGTCTGAGTGAGGACCGTATAGACAAACCTGTCAGTGTTATGGCCTTGTAAACATATCATTCAAACACCGGTTTCTGTTGAATTCGAACAGGAAAATTATAAACACCAACTTACATAAACTTCGCTACTTTTCATTTCTGCTTCCATTCCCTCTGAATCTGCAAACTTGACGGTGTAGTCATACTTGCTCTTTGTGTCTATCAACGAAACAACAGTAGCTTCGTAGTACTTCGTGCTTCCGGGCCATTTGGCCATAACCTTTTCACCAACACCGAATCGTGTCGTCCTTGGCATCGTAAAAACTTTTTCTTTTATCGCACTATCAACAAAAATAAAATTGGATCGCTAATAAAACAGTTTTGATTCACGGCGTTAATTTTAACTGAAAGGATACAAAAACCACGCGTCTCAACACATCATCAAAAGAAAAGAACAGCACGAAGCTATAACCGTCAAGCAACCACAGGCGGGAAAGTCTCTGATTGGTTAGTTGAGATATTCCCGAGTTTTAATTGGCTAACTAATAAATTCAAAATGTAGCTAAAGGTTAGGGGCTTCGTACTCAGTCCTCTTCAGTTGCTGATGGAACAAAAACAAAATGTTTCTTTGGGGATCTGGAGCTTACCATAACCGTGACGTCAGGTGTCAGCAATGGCGGCTGTGTGAGTGCGAAAGGTGTGCACATCCGGAGAAGTTGAATACATCGCATCACCCAGCTTCTCTGAATTTCGTACTCGGAAGTGAATTTGAGTCTCGAATGTGAAACAGGTTGGTGTTAAAGAAACTGTGTGAAATTTATCTGATTCAATTTTTCCGAAAAAAACAAGAATCGTTCTGTGAACGGGGGCGGCGGCGTAAGTTGATTTCTTTCTAGTAAATTAAAGCGCTGTTAAAACCCGCAGCCGAAGTTTGAATCAAGCAGGAATATTTCCAGGGTTTGATGTCTTAAACCACACGACTTGAAATCGCGTGAGGAAGAATTGTATTCATCAAAGCAGTGAAAATGAGGTAAGCTGAAACGTCAAACAGTAATACATAGGAAGATTTAATGACAGGCTTTGTTACAGAAATCTTCATGTATACAATTTGAATTCGCAATTGGCGCTTTATAGGCGAGATCATAACTTGTCGTGGGTTTAACAAAACGAAAGTTTTTTAGATCATTTTAACGATCACGAATTTTATCACTTTGCAATCATGTTGCTATCACAAATTAGGTAAGTTGTCAAACGATGCTCTCAGAAACATTACTATAGCAGTGTAATAGATCACAATGCTTGTGGTTCTAGAGTGCGATGAACAATTCCCCGAGGCTGGAGAATTGAATTAGTGAAATTTTGTGCTACTTCTTCTGAAATCAGGCCTCAGATTTATCCAGATTAACATTTTAGTCAAAAATGTTCAAGTTCAGTGCGACATCTGCTCTTGGCACGCTTCACCAACTTACAAAACCATGCTATTCCCCAATAGATTATATGAGTATGTTGAAAGAGCCGTCAGATTTATTACATAGGTGCGTTCGTCGCCATTCTTACGCACAGTTAGATTGAATATTTACAATTTTGTGCGAGTTTTCATCTGACCCTTGAAGTCACAAAGTTGGTGGACACAAATAATCGCTATTCGGAGGCTCAATCCGAACGAGAAGTCGATGATCTTAAAGCCAACGAAGCAGTACTTTCTTTGAAGTGAAGAATAGATATTGTTTAGTAGAACGAGGCGAGAATGTCATCTTGAAAGCGATATTTTTATTCTTTGAACAACGATTAGCCACCTCGAGTTTTTCACTCAGTTCTGTTGTACAGGTAGCGGCTTTCGATTTTTCAAAAAGCTCGTCGTATACTCCAAAGCGATTAACATTTTTCTGAACTGCAGTGATAGGGGTCTCACAATAACTTCCCTATAGGTTGCTTCAAAACCTATAACAATAGCAGTGGAATTTGTTTATAATTGATTGATAGTTTTCTTTTTTGTGTGTCATCGTCGCCTTGGGAAACTAACTACTAGAGTAACAAAAGCAGTAACATACAAGTTGAAATTTAAAAGAGAATCTTCGCAGTGATGCAGTTGCTTGAAACTAGTCGAAACTTTAACTTCCGTATGGAGCTTTAGTTCCGTCGGAACGTGCCTCAGACAACGTTTGTTTTTTGTATTTTTTTGAGATCAAACAACTCTTCACTTTGGTCTTTTGTTTTATATCAGTATCAAAGTTTTTCTGTCATAAAGAAAATCCGTCTTTGGTTTTAAGCTTTTTGTTTCATTTTGACTACAAGGAATTCATGGTTTACATTGCTGCCTGTAATGGCTGTATTAGATAAGCTTTTAAATTTATTCAGCACGTTGTCGCTGAAAAGCAATATTTCCCAATACTCTGAAGAAACTAAGTGCACAATTATTTTTATTCTTACCATATAAAGACCTTTGTAATTTGTCGGCAAAAAAATTCTTGAAGTCAAAATATTTCCATCTGCGTATCACTTCTACAAATAAAATTAATAGGAAATTGATCATGAGCCTCTTATCTTCTATAAAAATTATAATCATTCACAAAAATTTTTACAAATAGATTCTGAGTAGCACTTGTCCTTTTGACCCCCACTTTAGTGCCATTTTATGTCCAGTCCATAAATTATTTAAAAACAAACAACAATAACAACAAAATACTAAGAGTTCCACCTGTTCATTGAGAAGAAGCATGCATAATCATTACAAACAAGTGATTTGCAAACATTAAATCTGTCACTAATATCCAGGGTTTCAGTCTAAGCTTTAGTTACAGACCATTAACTTTTGAGTTATGATAATCATGTGTTTGTTCCTAAAATAGCAACACCAGAATTGCAATAATATATGTAATAGTGATGCATCAACATCCCAGTGGGAGTTGTACACAGTTACTTTGTTTCTTTAAGGGTCGACAAAAAATTATTGATAAACCCTTGGTTATACACACTTTTTCTTTTTAAATGGAATATTTTTAGAATGTTCTGGCTACAGAAAACCCCAAAGTTAGGAATATGCTAGGAACATATTGAGACTAGGATAAAAATATTTTGTATATTCAATAGAGATAGTTTGCTTTCTACCCCCCTCAGCCAAGGCAAGTCAAACAAGGTACTGTAAACTGCTGAGGATGAAATTATGCAGAATTCACAAGAAAAGTATGAAACAGAATTTGAAGAACTTACCATCAAAAATAAATTTGTTGTGTTTAAGGCTAAAGAGACTCACTCATTTTAAAGAAAGCACCAACTTAATTTTAAAATTTTGTTTGTTGAAGACAAGGAAAAAATGTTTAAGAACACTCTTTATTTTGTGCATTTTTGTAAACACTTGTATGTAGAGATTGACATTAAGTAAAGTGGGGAATACTGCTATTTGAAATCTTGTGTACCATTAAAAATTATTGTTTAATTTTTGACTGACATGTTTTATGACTAACTTACTGTAACACTGATGTAGCATCAGGCAATGCCGAAACATGTCTGTCAGAATTATTTTTTTTTTGTATTATTTGGCATGAAAGATTATTAAATAACAGTGCTGTTACATCAAGATTTTCCTACTATAAAACACTGATTTATTTTGGGTAAAAAATCTGCAGTAATCTTGCCAGCAGGTAATAATTATTCTAGCTCAGTAACTAGGCAATATACTCATGTTTTGTTCAGGCTCAATCCAGGGCCAGTTCAACCAAGAGACATAATGTTTTTTTTACATTAAGTAATGATCTTTAATAAAGTACAGGTAAAATCCCTTTTTATAGCCCCGGGCTTACATAACTTCGAAAGGGGTTTTGGATGGGCTTATAAATGAGGAGGGGGGGAGGCTTATTAGTGGAATAAAAAAATGTTTTGGAACGATGAGTAAAAAAGTAGATGAAAAGTAGACGGTAGTAAAACTCAAAGTAGATGGCGGAACTCTGGTACTCGCCCATTTGTTTTAAAACCCTGGTCTTTGGACCCCTACTTTTTACATGGACAATAATTACCTAAGGAAAACATAGTATTCAGATATTGCCATTCAAACTACCAAAAAGTATTACTTCCTAGGTTAGTAAACAAAGTCATTTTTTTGTTTCAGTGAACATTCGGTTGCCGCAGCCAAGGCATCTGTAATGCTGTACAATAATGATAATAAAAAATGGGAGCCTTCTGGAGGTACCCAGGGAGTCTCTAAGATTCAAGTTTACCATCACCCAGTCAACAACACTTACAGGATAGTTGGCAGGAAGCTGGAAGATCATGCTGTAAGTCTGTGTTTTCTTTCCTTTTTTTATTTGATGTTTTTCTTTTTTATTATTATTTACCTATTTGGCCTTCCCTTCTTAAATGAAGACCAGCTGCTTAACATCTTTGCCCACAGACGATGTGTTGAAAGATTGCCCACACAAATGTTCAATCCTTGACAAGGCCGGGGATCAGACCTGGAGCCTTACACTTGGCAGTCACAGTTCTTACAGACTATGCCCAGATCACACACAATTGATATCATTTGATTGTAAAAACTAAATTGACTGGTAGAATTTCAAAGCCATTTCTTAAGCACCTTTTCTTACATTTTATTTTTCAAACTGTCCTCAGAAATTCAGAATTTGAATAGAGTGATTTTACCCCTTTTGATGTCAAAGTTAGTTTTCTGGAACAAATTAAGTTTCTTATTCTCACACTGAAGAAGTTATAACTATGTTGAGCTAGTTCTATTGTTCTTATTCTTATGAAAGTTGTACTTCTACCATTTTTATTGCTTTAATTTCAGCTATTTTGGAAACTAGTTTGGAAGTATAAAATATATACTATGTATTCTACTACTACTCCTCTAATCTATTACTACTATACTTCTATTACTAATTAATTTTTACTTCTGCTTCACGTATCTTTGTTGTTATTGTTGTCATTAAATCATATTTGTTCTTTGTTTTTGATATTAATTAAACTTGTTTGTTTTTCGTAAAGAAAACATTTTTTTGAAGATAACATTGAATTCCCTAGAACATCACAGAGTTTTAACTATTAGTGATATATTTACCTCAAGACTTTTTTCCTAAGTTAAGGTTCGACCTTTTGCCATTGTTTCCCATAGGTTGTTATAAACTGTGCTCTTGCCCGTGGCCTAAAGTATAATCAAGCAACACCAACGTTCCATCAGTGGAGAGATCAGCGGCAAGTTTATGGCCTGAATTTTAGTACAAGAGCTGATGCAGAAACTTTTGCTCAAGCAGTCAAAAAAGCATTAGATGAGTTAGCATCGGGTAAGTATTCAGTTGATGGTTAACACTAGTTGTTATAATCATCATTTTTGCAAGTAAGAAATTAAGAATGTCAAATTGGAGTTTAAATCTTTTTAAATAGGCTACAAGCAATTTAGGAACAAGATGAAGTGTACTGGAGCTAGTGCTGTTATGGAAATTTTAATCAGTTAATGTTAACTAATAATTATTCTCAGAAGAATATTCTAAAAGCCACTATTCACAGAGACTGAAGAGAATAATTGTTTTAGTATATACAAAAAAGGTGATTTCAAGAAAAACTCAACAGCTTTTAAGAATTTTGATTTTTAATTTGTTGCAATTGTTTTGATATATGCACACGCTAAAACTAGCGACTTGCTTCCATGTCGCTGAACTCATTCGTGAAAATTATTTAATGCAAAAGAGTCAAACAACTTACAGTTCACACAAAGAATCTCAGCCTGCAGGAGTTTTCTAAAGAGTTCCTTGCAAAACAATGTGGGAAAGGTGAATAACAATTGCTAAAAAGAATCATCACACCAATCAACTACTGAATCTGACCAAGAGTCACTTGAAATGACAGCTCCCAAAATTGTGCCATGTGCTTGCTGGAAAGGCTTTGTAGCAGTATCGAATTTAGATTTTCTTGAATGAAAGTTTTCTTAAACTGAATGAGACATGGGACTTGCAGTCGGTTGTTGGATGAAATGTGCCTGTGACTGTAAGGTTTGAGAGTTTTGGTGAATGAGACTCAGAAGTGGTGAAGTTTAACTAAGACATTGTCACAAACTGCTCAAAGGTATATCAGCCGCTCATTCAGTGAAAGAAATCATGCCTTCAGCATTTTTGTGGCCTCAAACTGCAAACCTTGAGTGAGCGGTTTTTCGCATTGTGAGCTAAAGTGATTTGTTGTTTGGCTTAATTTTCAAAATAATACCAATTAATGGCTCATTTCTTAAGAAGCAGTCAATGTTGGACCTTCTCGACAACATGCTCACTGTTGCTTTAAAAAATGAACCATCACTCATGCTTACGAGCAGACAGATAAAACTTTCTCAAGCATTTATTCATTTTGATCAGTTATACTCAGGTCCAGAAATTTTTACTCAAAATTCTTTCTATTGTGCAAACCAATATATAAAGAAGCAAAAAATAAACTTTGATTTGCTGCCATGATTTTAAAAAGCACCATTTGTTTGTTTTAAAAGTTGTAAACATTGTTGTTTCAGTTTGAATTGTTTGATTAAAGTGCTTTTTACTTTGAAAACTTGCAGTGCATATTTTGTTGCTTTTTTAGTGATATTTTCTGAAATTTCAGTTACTGTATTTGCAAAATTTCATTGTATGTGATAGCTGCAAAGTTGGGAATTTTCTACTGCAATTTCAACACAAACATTATCCTGAGTGGATAATGTTCAATAGCCCGAGATAGCGAACCAATCAAATTTTACCATTTAGGGTTTGTATATACTAATAACTGATGATATGTAATGGTAATAGCAATAATTATGATAATTAAAGTTTAATCGCTGTAGTCAAAACCTGTCTAGTGTTGTGTTTTTGACAAACATTTTTACTCAAAAGATAAAAAACTAAGTTTAAAATGACCTAACAATAAATTTCAGGGATGGAAGTTTTGTTGGTTTTGCCATATAACTGGTGTATTCTTGTAACCATCACACTGAGTATATGAGTAATTTTTGTTGATTGACAGCTGCACAGCAATCATCTGCACATCAGCCCCACCAACAGCAGGTGTACAGAGGCCCTCCAACACAGAATTTACAATCACATTATCAACAACATAACGATGTAATTAGCAATGGACAGGATAATAACCATGAAGAAACAGTGTATTCCCAAATAAAGCCGCAACAATTTGAACCTCAAGATCATTATCACAGATCCCATAGCTCATCTAGCAATCGCTCCCATCATTATGAGAATCAACCTGATACTGAGAGTGTCAGCGTAAGTATGACTCTGTATTTTGCAAGTCTAAACTTTTTGTCATAGGGTTGTTACTGTAACGAGCTTTGTTTTCTCAGAGAATTTTAAGGGAACCAAACCATTGACCCTCTTATTATCTGTTGACACTCAACCCATTTGCAACAGGGAGCAAGGCATTCAACTTGGATCTGTTGTTGAAACATCAGTATACATCCTGCTAACTGTTAGGCTCTATACAGTATGGCTATGTGGTAAAACAATGATGCAAACGTTTTGGCAGCTAACTTGATGCTTTAATGTTAATCATTTTAATCCTCCTATTAAATCATTATTCCAAGAGCAGTGGTTGGATGCGAGATGGTAAATAGCCAGAGGTGTGCTGGCTGAGTTGACTATAATAATAAATTGTCTTACCAAACAAGCACAGATGGAATAATTGTTTTATTAGATTTTTTGAGTTTTCAAAGTGTATTGGTACTCGAAAACGACAGCTTTAATTTATCCAGAACTATAGACCTTTTTCAAAAATGGTAGCATTTTTAACATCCTTTGTGTGATTTCAAGTTAACCTGTCTAGCTTCAACTTTGGGTAATATATTCTTTTGAAAGTTTAACTCAAGTAAGGCTAGCAAGGCTTATTTCAATATACACAATAGGGTACAGGGGTTTCAATAAGTTTTGAAGTATGCGGCACACCATGTTAAAGTAGGCAGCTGTACCCTGAGGGGGGTCAGAAAGAAACTCAACTTTAAGAAAAGTGTTTATTGTTATAAAAAGTAGGCAGCAGTAACTTGAGAAGTAGGCAGTGTAATTTGCTGGTTGCCAGCTTCTGTTGAAACCCTGAGAATATAAATATTGCTGCCGTTTTTAAAAAAGGTCAATATTTCAGCTTTGCTGTTGCACAAGCAGTTTCCCCATATCCCCATATATGGTCCCTTCAAAATAACTGCTGCTAACAAAAAATGAGTGAACCAATCAGAACGAAGGAATTTATAAAATATTTTGTTGATGAACATTATGTTTAAGAATTTATTTTTGACGGCAGTTAGCAGTTCCTTAAAGTTTAATTGAAGATAAGCATAATGTGAAAGTATTAGGATAACTGCCCTCAGCCGAAAACCTCTACAATACAATGTGAGGCGTCAAATAAACTTTTTGGTAGTTGAAAAAACTTGCCCTACCTGCAAGTTTAACTGTTGAGCTCTCAATTTGTAGACAAGCCAGATGTCTGTGTCATCAATTTCTTCAACTGGTCCCTCACCTCCAACTCATAGTAAGTACAAAGCCTGTGCATCATATCATCATGCCACCTAGCTGTGTTGCTTGAAAATTGAGAAAATAGATGACAATACATTATCTTTCAAAGAAACAGCTGAAACATATAACACTTCTATTTAGCACAACATATAAATTCGAGTGAGGCCTTACCACTGGAACAGGATATAATCCAAGTGTCGCTGATCTACAGCATTAATAAGGAAACCCTTAGACCCACACAAGGAAAGAGAAAAAATCTCTGACCTTGGTGGGATTCTAACCCACACCCTACGAAACAGATCTACGTCGCTCTAACCAACTGAGCTACGGGGCCAGCTGGGAGTTTGGTCGTGGGATTTAAGGACAGTACGGGTCGGCCCAAGCCTAGAAATAATCATAGAGTGTTGTCCTTAAGTGGCATATGAGTGAATACAACATATAAATTCGAGTGAGGCCTTACCACAGGAACGGGATATAATCCAAGTGTCCCTGATCTACAGCATTAACAAGGAAACCCCTTTAAGGACAACACTTTATGACTTCTATTTAGAATGTCATATAGAGAAATCACTTGATGTAACTAGATGGTACCCCTTTAGAGCAGGACTGATCAGTCAGCTGAACAAACAGCTGTCAGTATGTAAATTATTTACTAGTGTAATTTCAGTGTTAGACCAAAACAACTTTTATCAATAATATTGATATTGAATTCAATTTAAAGAACAAGTGCTGTATGATATTAAGTATAATATTATTATAGCTTTTTTTGTATGGGGATCACAGAAAAACACCAAGCCACCATCAAAACTTGGCTAGTACAAAAGATTTTTAGCTAGTAACATCTAAGTTGTTATAGCCTTTTGACTAGCAAGTTGAAAAGTTAGTAACCCATGGTTTAAAGACCTCTGAGTTTGAACTCTAAATCCCGTCTCATTGCAGCACATGTACCAGCGGCACCAGCTCCCCCGGCTGCTCCACCTGCCCCACCTGCACCACCAGCCCCACCATCAGCACCAGCTGCCCCTCCTGCTCCACCTGCGCCCCCAGCAGGTGGGGGCCCACCAGCACCACCACCCCCTCCGCCAGGTCCCCCATCAGGTGGGGGAGGAGGTTCGTTGGCTGATCAAATTGCAGCAGCAAAACTAAAGAAAGCAAAGGTGTCTGTTTTACATTTAAAGTAACTTGGTTATTTGTATCTCATTTATTGGTGAAAGTAGGTTTGATTTGGTTTTGGCTTTGTTGTGCTATGCATATTCTGATTATACCTTCATTGACATGCATTACCTCACATGCAATCAGGCTACAAACGAGGGTGAGATGCGAACTGAGCGATCAGGATCCACATCACGCAATCCAGTGGGCTCTTTTGGCAAAGGTGATGTCATGGCTGAGATGGCGCGAAAACTGGCTGCAAGGTAAGTTTAACAGTATTTTGAGATATGCACTAGGAGTCTAAGTTAGTTTTTTTTAGTTGCTCTAGGAAAAAGGCAAGTTAGACCCTCTTTTTAACTAACTCCATCCTAGAAACAATTTTCATTGGTTCACTGCTTTTCAGGTTAACCCTGTAGTGAAAATTGTAAATAATTGCACAGTGTAAGTTTATTTGAGAAACTTTAAAAATACATGGTCAACAATAACTAAACAGGAAGCATGGCCGATTACAACTAAACAAGTAAATCCACCAGCCGTAAACTAAACATATCTCTGCTGACCTTTGCTGGTGATTACAACTAGCAATAATATAAGTATCAACAATAAGCAGTACAAATTCTTTCAGCTCCAGCCAGTTTAGCAATGTATAATTTCTCCTTAGTACATAACACATACAAAGTAAGACATCTGAAAAAGAAAAATAGTAATTATCAAATAATTTGAACTATGTTAACTATGAACAAAAAAGAAATAAGATAATTGAATAAGAATTCTCCCAAATTTGTAGAAATCATAGTTTTATAGTTGTTTCAATGTTTCTCCTCCAGACGGGCCAAAGAAGAAGGTGATACAACTAATGCGGTATGTTACAGACAAAAGTTTAGATAACAACAACAACAAAGTTTTATTTTCCCTGTAAATTATACATCCAGATATCCTCAACATTTACAGACTGTTTGATTATCACATACATTCTTGTGCTTCATTCAATTATTTGTTTACTCACATGGCTTGGAAATTTGGAATTTGCAGCCTGCAAAGATTCAGAGCCACAAAAATCCATTTAACTGAGAACAGTCCCTGGTTGTTCAAAGTTGAAGAGATTTGTTGGGTCAGACACATACATTTTGAAGATTATCTTTGAAAAATGTTGTATAACAGGTAGTCATTGTAGAAAGTTGTTTAACCCTTTGGTGACTGCAGCAAAATTTGCTACTTTTAACATGCTTTAGTAAAACTGGTGCTATGCAAAAAGTAT
>JAOBAT010054291.1:0-28618 GCA_026413305.1 Hydrozoanthus tunicans
GGTTCGATTCCTGTCAGTGACTCAGAATTTTTTCTGATCACGCAAAACTTGAGAGGCGATTTGCTCTACCCACTGAGCTACAGAGAGCATCTGACCGGTAGTCAGAGGGTTACAGGTTCAATTCCCGTCAGTGACTCAGAATTTTTTCTGATCACTCAAATTTTGAGAGGCAATTTGATTCCTTCATTCGATGAAAAAATGTTGTCAAATCTTTTATGGCTCTCAAGATACCAGCATTTAATGTTTTCAGCTGATGATGTCAATTGTTGGACAGTTAAATTTTCAATATTTTTCAAATCTGCTACTAATTAATCCATAGCCTTTGGATCGGATGAAATTAAGGTAACAGGTTGGCAGCAGATTTATAAAAAGTTGAAAATTTGCCTGCCCAACAACTGAAATCATCAGTTGAAAACAAAGTAAAATAATGTAATGTTGGTATCTCAAGAACCATAACAGATTTTATCAAAAAAAAATTTATCACTGTTCTTCATTTTATAAAGGTCAATGAGTATCCACTGAGGTAACAAATGTTTTATGCCATAGGCATTTTAAGCAGTTAAAGTACCAGGGGCTCCACTCAAGCATTCCAATGGAATACATAATACAGGTTTTCAAGTGATCCTACTTTTCCTACTATTTCCTACTTTTTTGACCCTTCTCCTAGTATTTCTACTTTTGTCTTGAAATTCCTACTTGTTCCTAGTAACTTTTTATATGCTGCAATTTCAACAAATTGTGCAAGGTTGTATCATGCAGCAATAGGGAGAAAGCCTTGCAGGTATTCAGGGCTAAAGCCTGGACCACATGTCGCAAGGATGATTTCTTGGCGAACAAATGTTCATCTAGCATGTCTATTCCGGATGGCTCACATTCATACCAGCAGTGAAATGAGTCACAGGCAGACTAGAAGCAGTTCATCAGTACTTCTTCAAAGATCTGTACCAAAGGCTGCATTCTTATTCCTTCTTCTAAGCCCTCAGTTGTCCTACTTTTCCCCTCGAAATCCTTCTTTTGTCCTACTTTTAAAAGAACTTTGGTCCTACTTTTCTCCTACTTTTTCACCTGGGTGTGCTTGAAAGCCTGCATAATACTATCTGCTGGGTTGTTTTGTATCTATTTTAGTTCTTGTACACTTATTAACTGTACTTTGAACACCTGTGTTGTTTACAGGCAACCAAAGCTCATATCAAGCTCAATACTAAAAAGCTGTATGGTGCTGATGGATATGCAGTAAAGGAGCTTCTTAAAGTCACCACAGTACTGTACAATGCCATGAAAGCCAATGTGCTGGATGAGGTATGCCTTTATTTTTTTATTACATATCTTGATTTCAGATCGAGTTAAAATGCTTACCCAAAATCTTTTGCGGTTGCTGTGAATCTCAACCCAATAACTTGATGATCAAAAACTATTAGTTTTACAAATTATTTTTTCTTTTCCCTTTGAGTCCCAGTTGTATTGATAAATTCTCCCAACTAGAGGCCATAGTTTTCATGGAACAAATTTGGGAGAATTTGGCTATTCATCTTCTGCAGTTTGCTTTGTTTGATCAACAAATTGTTTACTCATTACAAAGTATATTGTTTTGTATGGCTTATGTAAGGAGAAGTTAGATTTTGATAGATGAGTGGCACTAAAAGGGTTAAGTTATGAGGTGAAAATAGTAGTGTGTATGATTACAAGACAGTATAAATAAATTCTTAAAACAAGTGTCATCTTATGTGTTTGCCAGGTAAATGAGGTTTTTTTTCCCTAATCAATAATTTAACAAACAATAATTTATTGGATGACTCTAATTTGAAGGTAGCTAGACCAAGTATCAAAGAAAGAAACATTTAACCTCATTTAGGAGTAGGTGTTTAAACAGTTTTTCTTTCTTCTGTAAAGTTCTAGATGATTTATGCAATGTTTTCTGCATCATTTTAGGACAATGACAGTTCAAATGTCAGTTCTCACAGTTTTGACATATCCTCAAGGGTAAGTACAAACTTTATTTACAATGGAAAACCCTGGAAAATTTTTGAAGCCCTGGAAATTCCTGGAAAAGCCCTGGAAAATTTCATAACTTTATCGAAAAAAATAAGTTTAATTGGTAAATGGTGCATTGTTTTTCATTTCAAGTAAAACTTAATGTTTTAGACTGACTTAAATTTTGCATATCGGTATTACATTTAGCACATGACCCTAGGATTACAAGTTGAACAATACAATACTCAAATGACTGCTAGGCCACTGAGTCATCGACATTTGCCACAAAATAATAGATCACGCAACTCATTTTGTGTTTGTTTTTAGATCAGTGACCTGAAAGCTTCCAGACAACTTGCCACAGAAATAACAACTCGAGGGGCTGCATTATACGATCTCTTGGGAAGGGAAGTGGAGTTGAGGGTAACTAATGATTCAGTCTAGATCTACATTTACTGTATTACCATTAATTTTTATTTAAACAAATTAACAATTCAAGGAGCTTCACTATATGATAGTGATTCTTGAGAAAGGAAGTTGTGTTGAGGGTTGAATTATAAAGATAATAAGATTATAGGGAGTTAAAGTAAACAAAGCTAATTAATGCTGATTTACCACCTTTTTTTCATTAAGGGCCAAGAGCTTGAAGTAGTTCAGAATGCCAAACTACTTGGAGTGACTATTACAAGCAATCTCTCTTGGAATTTACATATATTAATGAATCTATCAAGAAAGCATCTAAACAACTTTATTTTCTCAGACAGCTTAAACAATGCTAGGGTACCTTACTCCAATCTAGGGACTGAAATATCTGTCAAGAAAGTGTCTAAATGACTTTATCTTCTAATTAAGGGTACCCTAGCATGAGTGTCTGAGATCAATAAAGTCGTTTAGACACTTTTTGATATATATTCTTTCGAATTCCCTAAATTGGATATAGTAAGATTCTACACATGTTGTTTATTAAAAATAATTTGTATTAATTTCAAAGTAGTAATTAATATAAAACTTGTTTTGAAAGAAAGAGGGTCTTAAAATGCTTTGAGCTGTAACTATTTTGTTACAAGAATTATAGTGACAGTTCATGTTGGTCTGTGTATTTAAGGAGTTGAACAGACTAATTTGATGACTCAACAATTTGTAAGTCAATATAAACAATAATTGTTTTTCAACACAGGAAATACGAACAAATGCAATTGCAAAACCCTTGGAAATAAATGAACTGGAAAATGAAATCAAGAAAAGTGTGTCAGATGTCAGTGTAAGTATTTTTTTCAGTAAAAATAATTTAATCACAGTCAAAGTATATAACTAGACTGCATAAGCAAGAGGTCCACTAAATTTTGGTGAGATATCCTTTTTTTGCTGCAAGAAAATTGGGGTGAGGGTAAAAAATTGAAAGGAGGTGGGGGAGAGGAGTTATTAGTTAGGTTTTCTTCACACCCTCCCTCCCCCCTCCTCAATCCCCACCTCCCAATTTTTGCTCTTGCCCCAATTTTCTAGCGGCCAATTAAAACATTTTCACCAAAACCCAACAGAAACCTTGCTATGCTGGTTAAGCCAGAGCACAGATGGCTGACCTGGGGGGGGGGAGCAGGGGGGAGGTGCACTGGCCACCCCAAAAAAATTTCTGGCTAACAGTAACTTTTGAATAGAATTTTCAGATTTCATAACGAATTATTACAATTTCCACTGCCCACACCCCCCTCCGCCAAAATAATTTTTTACAAGTGCCACACATGCAGAGTGTTTCATAAAAGAAAAGTGAGTTTTAAATTATGTGACTGTTGATCAATTTCGATGTATATATTACCTTTATCTTCTTTTAAAATAGAACATCAAAATAAGATTAACATAGAAAAAAATTAATTTGTAATTTCAACAGATATAACATAAAATATAAAATACAACTAATAATTATTAAGAAAGGTCACTATAATTTGTTTTCTAATTTCACAGAATGAGATTAAACAGTCCAATCAAATGCTTGACAACATTGCTTCCGATGAAGCAAACTTGGAGGCTAAAATTGAAAAGAAAAAACAAGAACTTGAGAGAAATCAGAAGCGGCTAAGAAGTCTAGAGAATGTCAGGTACAAAGATGTCTCTGGTTTATTGAATATTGAACCTCGCAAAACGTAGTCTATCAACCAAATTGGCAGTTCAGCAACTTTTATCAAATTCTTCCTTTACAGTGACTTCTCAAACTCATGAGTCTTGAAACCGAGTAAAGCACTCGTATGAGTGTTTGAACAAAATAATTTCAAACTCTAGGAAAGAAGTTGTTCTTAATCAGTTGACATGTTCAATATAAGGACCCACAATTTCACATTCCAATTTTTATAAACTCCTCTCATACACAACCAAATTTAATAAATGTCACTCACTCATAGCTTACAACACTTTCTCATTAATCTCTGAAATAAAGTTCTCTAACGAGCATTTTGTCTACACCATACATTCTCTTATAATTGTCCTACACAAGCAGTGAGCCTGGGTTACCTTTGGTCTGCTCTCTAGTCAGTTGATGTTTAAATGTGGTTATGTATGTTGTGCAGGCCAGCATTTATGGACGAGTACGAGAAACTTGATGAGGAGTTAAAAAAAGTGTATGAGGTAGGTTGTTTAGTGCTTAGTTCTAAACATTTCAGATCATGAGCAAAACATTCAATACTCACATAGTTTTTTAGTTTATAAATTAAATGCCAGATTTTTTTAATTGTTTTATGGCATTTTTGTTGGAGAAAGCATGATGAGGAGGGATTAAAATTAAAAATAAAATTATACACAGGAGACCAAGAAATTAAAACAATTGATTAATTAATGAAAATTATCTACTTCAAAACCCGCTGAGCCAGATGTCATATTTTCACACTCTAACCCATCCTCACTTTTGAGATTCAATTACCACTTTGCATTTACTATTTTTATAGCAATAGATCATGCCAGGAGTCTGTCAGGAGAAATAACCAATTTTGAAGTAAAAAAGATAGTCTATAAGTTTACTTATCACTGACATATCAAGATTTACTCCACAGATTTCCAATAAGCAAATTTTTGTTCCTTTATTCCATTCCTTTTCATTTGTTTTTCACCATTAAAAAATTCTGGATATCTTCATTTCACATATTGTGAGAAAACAATTTTAGTTTATACATAAAATTTATAACTTTGTCTGTATTTTCTCACAGCAATACATGGAAAAACACAGAAACCTTACATATTTGGAGCAACTTTTGGAAGATGTCAACAGAGCTGAGCAGGACCGCTTTGAAGTAATATTAGCTTGTAAATAACTATTGTATAAAAGTTTTTAAAAAAAGGTTTCAAACACCCATTACTCTATCAGTAATGATGTCACAGTGTTTAAGGAAGTCTTATTCATTCTTTGATTCTCAAAAACAATTTTAAATTGTACATAAAATTTGTTATTAAGAGCCACTTGCGTTTGCCTTGTTTCAAGATACATTATAAAGGTATTATTGAAATGATCGACATGTTTTCACTAAATAATTCTTCTAACAAAATTTTAGTTATGTTTCTCTTGTAACAAACACTGAATGAGTTCAAAGTTAATGTGGAAAAGAACTTTAAAATTAATTTTCTCCTCATAAATATAAGAGTTTACCTAGATTATCCACTATTAAAGTTTATTGTTATAGTAATATAAAAACTGACCAGTATATATTTTGTTGAATGCCAAGGTTAAGTTCACTGTGGTTCTGTTTACAAAATGGTGTGCAAGGAACATCCGGTAATGGGTAACATAGGTACAGGCCTGTGGATCTTCCAGGTCATGCACAACATTTTTCTTACAGTATCTTCAAGTATCAAGAACAAAGAAGTTTAAAACCTGCTAAATTCAACTGTAATTGTTAAGGAAACATTAGCTTTAACTGCTCAAAAATTCTAAAGTAAAAGCAAACATATGCATAGATTGCAACACAGTGTATATTGTCATTCTTTAATGTAAATGTACCATAATTTATAATTGTCACTGCAAGGCGTTCTAGTTTAGCTGATCAATTTGTGGTTTTTTAGGAAGCAGAATCGACTGGAAGAATTGGTCACTTGCAGTTTGATAAACCTCACGGAGGTAATGAGTTACAGGATGACGAACTGGGAGGAGGCGAAGATGAAAATGAACTTGTGCTTGAAGCAAACAATGCAAGACCAGGTAAAAAACCTTTTGATAAGTGTTTTAGTTAATTTTGAAACTTATATAACTAATCATAATCAAACAAAAACCCAGAATTTTAACTAGATCTTTCCAGTTTAGTAGTGAACACAAAGTAAACCAGACCATTAGCGCTTGAAGCTTCTATAAAGATCAGTAAGATCTACCCATGTTAACGTTGCTATTAACCAGAGCTTGTGGTTTGAGGTAAACTGTCAGTCTTGCTCACCATCACTTGTGCAAAAATGATCTGACAAGAGCAACTTATCACTTGTGAACCGACTGGCTAAAAAAAGTTCATGCAGCATATCTGCAGAGAATGCATTAAAAGTTAGTTTAGTTTGTTTAATTGTCTTTAACATCCTTTAAAACTTGAAATACAGTAGTTAGTACATAAGTTTAGTAGTAGTGTCATCTTAAGTCTGTATTTACAGCTTCATCAGTGAGAAAAATTGCTAACCTGAAATACTTTAGGCAAGCTTTTTTTTCACTTGCCAAGGATTTTCAACTGGCAAGCTCTCATCCCCTGATAAACTGATACCTTAACTATTGTTTGAAAAAATTACAGATGGTCCTCGCATTGTTGGTTCCATGACAGGAGGCAGAATTGACTCCGAGGTGAGAAAAAAACACTAAAATTTTCTTTGCCAAATCAGCTGATTATTAAAAATCATAAATATTACTTATATTCTTCTTCTATTATTCTGTAGCAGACACTGGAATACTAAGATAAAAGCAAAAATATTTTCTGCACATGCAAAGAAATGCAGGAGAACAGGGATTACTGTCTCTGAGAGGAGGTTGGAAGGCAAAAAGAACCTCTGGACACAGCTCTTAGAGGATGAATGCAATAAAAAGATTGATTACTACTTTGGAGGGTGTATAAATACTATAGTAACCCAAAACATGAGTATTTCGGAGATCCCTAGGAGGTACAATAAGCTAATTTTATCCAGCGTGAAGCCATTTCAACAAAATCATAACGAAAATAGAACTTGTTGTTAAGAAATTATAAGTTAGACTATTTTCAAACACAATAAAGATCGAAGGTAGCTGCTTTTTTATTTAAAATTACTTTCTTTTCATTATTTAGTTACCTTAAACAACAATGCCATTTGTTTTTGTGTTCAGGATGAGAGTGGTTCGTTATCATCAGGTGACAGTGAAATTGGTGTTGATGATGATGATGACTTGTTGGACGATGATGAAATGGATGAAGTGGGCGGAGGAGATGAGGGGTCGCAAGGCAATAGTCTAAATGACAGTGATAACGATTTCTAGAAACTCTATACTCTGTGGTGACAGTTCGAATACCCTGGGAATGGAGACAGAAACAGAACTTGCATCAGTCTGTGATTTATGTTTACTTTCTCCCTTGCAACTTACAACCAAACTTGCAAGTGTTATGCCAATCAACTACCTTGTATACTTGCATGATCAGTGAGTTAGAATTGGCACAGAATAAATTACTAGAAAAACTTTCACAGCATTTGTAAATAGTTGGTACATTTTTGAGTAGACAACCTGCAGTTTTAGTGCAACTCTCCACAAGTTCAAGTTTGTAATAGAAGGTCTGTAATCTGTCTTTCACCTACAAAACTAGTCAGGAAGTGCTGACCAAAAACTGGCTAAAACTTACTTAAATTTGTCATTTGCTTTAAAAAATGGCAATAAAAAGGACTGATTGTTTGCTGTCTATTTATTGCCAACCTTTTGCTATTCAGTTGGTTTTAACCATCAGTAAACACCAAGAGAATTACAGTACTACCCATCTCCTCATGCTTTTACAGTTTATATATAATATTATATAGGTGATTAAAACTCATTTTGAAATCTTTTGTGATTGCTGTGATTAATTGGCTCCTTAATACATAGTTCCGCTTTCTTGTGTTGTACAGTGGAATCCTGGTTTAACGATATTCCCGGTATAACAATAAACATTTGTTTCCCTGGCAAAAGTTATAGTAAAATGTATGGGGCAGAACCCCGGTTTAACAATAGTCAGTTTAATGATATTCCCGGTTTACAATCGGGATTTTGTACCCCGAGAGCAAAATCTTTCTCAGTATAACGATAAAATAAACATGACAGACCACAGGGAATGCTGGTTTTATAACAAACAAAAAAACATCGATGCTTCTGTCAACAATCATTGTTCTTGCTTACGCTCCAGCCGCCATGAATACTGATTGATCATTGTTTATCTGCCTTTTAACAGTTCCCTTAATTTTAACATTTTTAACATAGTATAAAAATGTGTACATCACCTTTTTCCCAGTATATAAACGATATTTTTAGAAATATTACCACAATATCATTATACCTGGAATCTTGGTATAACGATATCCCGGTTTAACAATTTGATTTTGACACCCCTTGGCATATCGATAAACTGGGATTCCACTGTAATTCCATTCTTTCGAGCTTACATGTATTAATGACACACCACTATAATAGCTAGCCCAAGAAAAGAAAACGTCATTCAGTAAATACGAGTGTTGAACTTATACAACAATATATCAACTTTGTTTTAAGTCGTAGCCGTGTTGAAAATTATTTACAAGCACTGTCAACCAACAGTAATCAAAGGTTAACAGTGCTTGTAAATAATTTTCAGAATGACTATGTGGGTGGCTTTTCCTAAATCATTTTTCTATGATTGATACAGAATCTAATGGAGCCGAAACCAATTGTGGAATTGTAAGCAGTTCAGGAATCCTGCTGATGAACAGTATTAGTTTTGTTATGTGTTTCTATTTCAGCAACATTTCATCATCATCTTCGTTTAACGTCCATATTTTTCTCATGGGTTGGACGGGCGATGACCCTTTGCTACTGAACTCTGTCCTCCGCTATATATTCCTCTATTCCCAAGTTCTCCATTTCTTCTGCAATGCACCTCCTCCAGCTCTTCTTGGGTCTTCCCACTGGCCTCGTTCCTGGGACCTCTATCATCATAGCTCTCCCTATAGTGCTCTCGTCTCCTGCTCTCTTCATATGGCCAAACCATCTCAGTCTGTTCCAGTAAGTCTACTCTTTATGTCTTCTAATTTACGTCTCCTCAGAACCTCTTCACCTCCTCCTCGCCATCTATGGCTATGTATCTCAACATCTTCCTGTCCTAATCATTCCCTCGAGTCTGTCTGTCAAAGGCCACATCTCTGAGCCATACATCAAGACAGGCCTGATGCATACCTCATACACTTTTGCTCTTTGTACCAATGGAATTCCACGGTTTACAAAGAGGCTCGAAATCTCCTTCCATTTCATCCAGGCCGCTGCGATCCTTCCTCTAACTGCAATCTCAACTCCTCCCTCGCAATCCAACACATCTCCAAGATACTTGAAGGTGTCCACCTCCTCCAATGTCCCTTCCTCAAGCTCTATACTGTTGTTTTCTCTTTCCAGACCACCAATGTCTCCTCTGCACCTTGGACAGAAAAAGTCTCTCACTCCAGTCAGCCTTCACACATTAGAGCACCTCCTGTGACACCACATTTGAAACAGCGAATTGTCAGACTGTACAATTTTGAATTTACAAATTTCAGGAATGCTGATAATTAGTCCAAAACATGTGTACCGGTATAAGATGAAAGTTTCTGCCAAATCCAAATATAGTGATCAGACCTTGTTATTAAAACTTTATTTAATAGAATGTCATTTTTGTTGTGTGTATTTTAAAACAGACTGTACACATGCTGTGAAAGAGAAACCTCTAGTAGACAAAAACATGCAATTGAACTCTGAATTTCAAATTATTTTTCACCATAATATATGACAGAGATATTCTTTTCCAATAAATTTTTAAAAAAATTCTCAATATTATTTGTCAAGAAAATAAGGTTTGTAAATATATCAGAACATATATATCTTAAGTATTTTTCTATATTTTATATATAATACATTAATTATAATGCTTGATACAACGATTGAAAGAAAAACCTTATTAAAACCTCAAGAATAATTAATATACTTTACAAAAATTGTTGTTAATCTTATTAGCTTTGAGTAACTTTGAAAACGATTTAAGATTAACCATAATTTTGAAAATATTCCGTAAAATAGTAGTTTCTTTTGGGTTTGTATTTTGTAACTATAATAATTTTGCAATAACTTTGCAGAAATCATTTTCAAAGAAGAAGTGTTTTTTAATTACTAATACTCAACATCTTGGGGTTGAAATCATCCATAAATGATGTAATTCTTTAGTGTCACTTGTAATAATAATAAATGTTGGGCCACTATCTGTTTGGCTGAAAAAAAGAAAAAGAACATTTGATTATCAGTTGCTAATTAAGGCCAGTTTTGTTTACAAAAATCTCAATTAACATACTATGCACCATAAAAGTATCAGTAAAGTTTGTCAAATTAACTACTTCATCATTTAACTTCCCTTTCATTGCTGCTGACACGAAAATAAAAAACAGTGATAAAAATATTTGATAATAAATTACAAAACAACTATTTTTTAACTCGGAAAATTTTCATCTCCCAGAGAAGATTTGAAAATGCTCTGCACTTTTTTTAGGTCCCTTTTAAAGTTGCCATGCACTTTACACTGAGCAGCTTAAGCATAATTCGAAAACGAAAAACACTAAAAAAATGTTGGCTGGCTTGTGCAACTGAACACAAATGGGTGGCACAGTAAATTAACATCTCTTATTTGAGAGTTAATTAAGACTGCCAGGAGATTTCGGATTTTATTTATTATTGATGACGTTCTTCTAGGAAGCAGTAAAAGTTTGAATGTGTAACTGGCAACCATTAACTGGTCTGGCAAACTTTTTATTAAAATTCTTATGGATAAAAACTTATCCCTAATTTGACTGTTTCTGAGGGGGTAGTAGTAGTCATGCATGCATCCAAAGACGAAATCTGCTAACTTCGTAATTTCGAGGGTCTAATAACACAGAAATTAAAACCTAATGATCGAAAAATTTTATCGTAAGCAACTTTCCTCAAACCTTATCGTAGATTTTAGTCAAAACCTTGTAAGACTTCCTGAGCAGGGCTTTTAGAGTATGGACTATGGATCGAATTCAAGCTTCAATATTTCCATATCACTAGTACTGAAAGCTCTGAGAGAAAAAAAAATACACCGCGTAAAAAATCCATTTCTCTCTTACAATCAGATTAAAATTTTATTCTTCTTATGGTAATGATGAAACGTTTTATTCTCACACAATGACAAGCTAGGCTTTCATTTTCGAAACGGTTTCGGAACTATTCCCAAGGGCAATTAAGGAGTATGGCGGCTCGTCACCGGCAGTCCTTCAGGCTCTTGGATAGTTCGTCTTATAACGCATAGTATTTTTAATCAAGTGACAATTTAATAAACTATCACAAAGTAATCCCAGTTTAAGTTCTTAAGAACTGTATTACCTAGCTATTTTTATACAAGACGATTCCATGCTTTTACACCAAAAAAAACATCCATCGGCCACCTACTGCGCCATTCTAGATCTTGCTTGCAAGAGCTGAAACGTCAAAGCGATTGCAATTTTCTTGTCTGTTTTCGATATCTTACCTTTGCGACGTTTAGTCATCATCATCATCTTCTTCAAAGACAAATATGCTCCATTCTTCCAGAAAACCAGCTAAACTTTTGCCCAAACTCCCACCAACATAAAGACAAGGCACGATAGCAAATACCACTTTGAAGAAACCAAGCGTTGTCTGGTGAGGTTGACTGCTCACTTTTCTTTGTCGACGATAGACAATTGAAATAGCTGAACTTCCAGAAAAGCAACGACTTTTTGAAGGCACTTCAGCAAGTTTCCTGAGACATGACGATATCATTTCTTGTCTTCAAAATCGATGGGCTTTTGGGCTTTAGTAAAAACTTTGATTGGATTGTTTGTCAACTTGATTGATTTTTAATTTACTCCCCCTCCCTCGTTGGTAAAGAACGAATTTTTCATTAGGGGGGAGGAGAGGGAAGAGCTTGAGCAAAAGAAACCTAGTTCTAAAACAAACAAAACTTCACATTTTCGTTTACATTTACAACGAAAATAATTTTTATGAGCCCAGGTCCAAGTGCATGATGTTATCGCACGTTCACTTAAAAAACGGAAAAGCTTTGCGCGCGATCTAAAACTGGAAAGTTGAACTCCTTTTGGGGAAGGAGTAGCGCTGTTTCTTTCTCTCGTTATCCGAAAGAATTGCTCTACCCCTCCCCCAAAGGAGTATTTCAGTTGTTAAATTGTGCACATCTTTTAGAAGAATATGGGGTAAGGTGGAGAAAAACAATCTATTTTCATTTTTCCATTTTCTATTTTAATGCAAAACGAATATATTTCAAGCAGTATTTTTGTTTAATTTATGATACACTTATTTTCTTTTAGTTTGTTTCAACGCACCACTGCCCCCAAAGGTCTAAAAAGTAGTTTCCCACAATGCTTAGTGTGTTGAGTCATTTGGAATGTTCCGTGAGTTTAGTGTTCAGAAGTCCGTAATTTAGTTTTCTCACTAAAGTTTTCCACCAGTTTGTTTTGTAAACTTTATTTCTCGCGTTTCAATCACATCCATGTCTTTTTCAACGCACAGCTCAAGTCAAACTAGATTTATTTTTTTATTCTTCTCGGGTTATCATTGAAGTTTACAAGATGCCGCCATATTGCCGCCATCACGAGGTTGTTTTTTCATTGTCGATTTAGTCACTAAAAGCTCGTTTACCTTTTTTGAAAAGACTATTTAAAAATGTCCTGTGTTCATTACAAGTTTAGAAGTAGTCTCAATTATGACACAATTACGTTTGACGGGCTTGCAATTTCGCTCGGGGAACTCAAGAGTTCCATTATGGCGCAAAAGAAGTTTGGTAAGAACGCAGACTTCGACTTGGAAGTGACGAATGCCCAAACAAAAGAAGGTTCGTATTCTTATTTAGGCTTTAGTGATTCCATGTACTTTTATAATATGATGTGACTTTAAAGCCAAAAGTTGAGGAATGATGGCTCGAAATGAAACAACTTGTGTTCTTCTTCCTTAGTGTATAAAGATGAGCCTACGCTTATCCCAAAAAATTCATCGGTCGTCGTCAGAAGAATTCCACTCGGAACAAAGAGCAAGGCCCAAATTGCATCGTAAGTCAACTTTTTGGAAAGTCTCTTCACTTTTTCTGAAGTAGTTATAATAAGTTAACCTTGCTTGCTGTATTTTACTTGTGATTTTAGTATATGTACGAAACCTTGCAAACAGGATGATTTATTATCAAATCATTTCGGCTAGCAATCTAACTTTCACTTTCTAGAAGTATGTACGATATTAGTTTCCAATTTAGTTAGTGTTTATTTTTATCAATTTCTGAATAAAATGTACAAGTTTTTTTTGAAAAAATAAAACACGGTCTTGACCAAGTTGCAAATTTAATACTCTTTATATTTAATGAAGTTAATAATGCTCTGAGGTGACCAAAAAATATTGGACAATGAATATAATGAACTCGTGTTCAGCCCTTTGTTTGGTTGCAATTTAGTCAATATCAGTAACCTAAGGTAAACTTGGAACTATAGTTTAACAAATTTCTTCGTCTCTTTTTGGGAATCAGTAATGGCAAGTCATTTGAATAAGCATTTGTTTCTAACTTGTGATTTTGTGAAATTATGTTTGACAAAAGTTCTTCATCAAACTATGAACTACTACATGAGTTTTTTGTTGTTGTTGTTGTTTCTGATATATATTTTCTGCATATTCTAATTGTAGGGACAAGTCTGATTCTTCATCAAGCATTGGAGCGAAAACAGTATGTACTTAATATTCAGCAGTGATATTTTGCTATGTAATTGGTGTAGTTGTATTTATGTAAGTTAAAAACGTAAGTGCAATAACAGTGCAACTTTGGATAAATTTCTCGATTCTCTAATGTTTTCTCAGCATTTCTCTTTACAAACTTAAAAACATTTTAATTTCTGATCAGAAGTCAAGTTATTTTGCACTAGACTCAAATTTCTTGTAGCTATGTGACTAAAAGTTGAATTTCAGTAAAAAAAGTAGTTTTATAATGAAAATGCTTTACAGCTAGTTATGCGGCAGAATATTTATCTACATTCATTTACTGGGGTTTTAGTAAAGCAGCTTTTGAATGTAGTAATAATGAGTGTCGCACTATAACAACTGTGCGTGCCTTTTGCTTTTCTGTCTGCTATTCCCAATTCAAGCCAGGTTACCCAAGACCACCATTTTTAATATTTGACTCCAAATCTAGAAGTTGTGCAAATTTGTGAAATTTTCCTCGTAGCATATATTTTGGGGAGAAGATGAAAATTGCATCATTCAGGACTATAGACCCTGTAGCAAAAACCCATTTTTGTACCCCCCTTTAGGAGTAAAGGCCCACAAGTCAAAAACATATTTATCAAAATTAGCAGCTTTGTTAAAATCTAAAGCTGTGGTGTGTGCAAAATATATATGTTCAATCTTCATTGACAAGTACAGGCAAAATTTAGAAGATGTACTGTTTACAAACACTAAACATTTTTGAGACACAAAACAAAGAATCCTTTGTCTGAAACAACCAATTGAATAACAGATGACTCATTAGTAACAATGAGTGAAATTGTCTCACTGAAATCATGTTTAACCAGCACACAGAGTCTGTAAAGGAGCTGTATTTACAGACCTGATAATTTACAAATATCCTGAGTTTTTGTTTCGGTTCAAATGAATGCACCTTGATGTTTTATCCAAGTTCGGACCTTATCTACCTGTCAACGTCTTAGTCCCAAAACTACCTTGAATACTTCTATTGACTAGAATTAAGACACAATGGAAATGACCACTGTTAGGTCAGTGCACTGGTCTGCCAACAAAAGGGTTATATTAGTTTGTATTTGGCTTGTGCATTTGTTGTGTTGTGTTAGTTTTCAGAGCAAAACTTGCAATATTTCCAATAAGGTCAGAATTTATTTTGTTAAGATCTTTTTTGATAGAGGAGCTTTCCAGCATTATTTTTTCTGTTTTTTTTTTCAAATTCAAATTATTTCGAAGGGGTTTAAATTTCTAACTAGTGAAAGTGAATAGAAAGTGGTGCTTCACTGTTTACAGTAGTAGTAGGCAAAAATGTCTACAAATTATGTTTGACCATAATTATAGGTAAGATGTTAGTGTTTTAAACCTTGTGTTAAAAAGAATTGTGATCATTATTCTATTCATTTATATGCTTATCATGGTTTGTCTAGCAATGTTGCTCCTACTGTAATATCCATCTGTGTATGAGTAAGCAGGCGGATTAGGAGGGAGTCTGTTTCAAAGAAGAATTGATCAAAGTGTTATTATATACAAAATATTGAGAATGTAAACCTCCATTGAGAGGAGTTTGAGTGTTGAACATAATAAACTGTTATTGTGATTTTGCCTGTGTTTGTTCACTTCCTTTTTTAACTCCACAGCAAGATCTTTTCAGTATCGGGTCATATTTTGGAACTAGTCACTTGAGGACGATAAGCAGTCCTCATTTCAGTGACATATTTAGCACCTGTCAATGTTATGTGTTATGGGGGAAGATGATAAGAATAGTGTTGGAGTTTGTAGGTGGTTCTTTAGCTGAAACTTTTGTCAAACCTCTTTAGGAAAAGCCATAGTTAATGACAGTATAGATATTATTATAAAGACTGGTTAGGAAACCATTGTTTTATGCCTTTGTTCACTCTTTTGTTTTCTAGTCTTGACCCTGCACAAAACACAAAAGGTTTAGAAAAGCAGATCAACAAGTAGCCAGTCAAAATAATCTCAATAACACTTAAAACAAAGGATGAGCAGGGCCACAGTTTGATCAACACAAAACAAAACAGCTCTGAACATTCTTTGTGTTTCTCTTCCCCTCCCTCCCCCCTCCCCTACCTAGTTTAAACTTGCGACTGTTGAGTGCCTCCCCAAGTCTGAAAGAAGTTGAGAGGGTTGGTGATTAAGACACACCCTCCCTTAATATAAGATGTAGGTAGTCAGATTACCATTTTTGTCCACTGGAAAGTTTAAAGTATATACTGTGGTGTTTCTAAAAAGGTCTTAAAAAACAGTAAGCTTACATTTGATTGAAGCTTCCATCTTTATGAGGGGAAACAAAAGTTATTTCACCAAGTCACACAGTAATACTGAGTTAAAATTTACAGGTTTTCATCCATTTAGAGACACCAGAGAAACATTTAAGTAATGGTCCATGTAAGAACTAGGCAATCTCTCATTGTTCTGTGACATTTTGCTTTTCCCACACAAGATAATTTGTTTAAACTTTCATACTGAGAATACATCAACTTGTATACAATGTAGTTTTAAAGTAAAAAGCAGTGAAACTCTGTTTTGAAGCATAGGACTCCAAAACAAAAGCAACAAAAACCTTTTAATTTTCAATGTTCCCCACTTGGAATTTTTCTTAAAGTCCCTATCAAGCTTATTTTTTTAAGTTCCAGAAGAAAAGTAGAACCCTTTAATAACAGTAATTCTCAAAAATAAAACCTTTTCTTGCCATTCCTGTTACATTTTTTAGACTTGAAGTGTGCAATGATGACATAGCAGGAGGCATGAAGCAGAGACAATCTTTTTCATCTCAAAAAATTCATTTTTGGCTACAATAGTCACATTGTTGTAACTTTAATCAATGAATTATTCCCTTGAGAATGTTTGAAATAAAAATTCTATGACATTTTCTAACAGAAATATATATTTTTAAACAAAAACCACATAACTCACTGCTGCTGCGTCACAGGTTACCAGTCCTCGGCCTGCTCGGTCAAAATTTACATTCCGATCTTTTTGTGATTAAAAAGCATAGTTAGACATGGAAATTTTCTTTGGTCATTTGAATTTTGAGTTCACAGATAACAACAGTTTTAATCCAAAAAGTAAAAAAATAAGCTTGATAGGGACTTTAAAATTCAAAAACAGAAACTTTTCAGCTACAAAGGATTGAATGAGTGAACTGGAAAAAAATATATTAGCTTACTTATGAAGATGCGGTCCATTTTAAAGTTTAGTCAATGAAATCAACAGTTTAACAATACTTGCCTGCCTAGTTCTTACTCGGATTGTTACTTAATATATTCCTAATGCAATAACCTGAAGACAATGTTAGTTTTACCTTTTCAATACTATACTGACTAGCAATGTATCAGGCACCAGTATACAAGAGTTAATGGGAAAGCAACAAATAGCTTGAAACAAGGAATCCAGTAATAACAAGCTGAAGTAGAGATTGTGGTTGCAAGATTCCACCCATGCTTCTGAATAATTTGCCCAGTGTCTTTTTTAATTGTTGACTTTTGAGTGTGTTTAAGTACAACCGAGGTTGAGCCGGTTCTCCAGTTAACTCCTTCGACTGTAGACAATTCACTTCTTAATGAACTGACAATTCTTACTTGATAAGACTGACAAAGGAAATTAGAAGAAAAAAAGTAGGGAGTGACGAGAGAAAGGAAGGGAAGGGGGAAATTTGTTTCTCCCTTTTTCTTCTCGGGTATATTTCTGCAGGCTACTCTTTCAACCTTCTTACAGTCATGGAGTCACAGTGCCAAGATGGCTTATCTCATAACCTTATCTAAATCTATGAGTTGTGTGTGACAAGCTTGACCACCAAATTACATGTTGAGCAAAATAATTATATTGTTCCATTTGGTTCAGCTGTATGAATGAGGAACAGTTTTCTACTGGCCTATAGTTATTGATTAGTATAATGTTCAAAGGGGTACGATGTTCTCTTGTAACTAACATGACAGAAATTGGAGAGCACCAACTCTACTAACCAAATGTATTTGGAAAATGATTTAGCTCTTCAAGCAGTTGAAACTAAGAAAAAAGAACAAAAATCTCTGTCAGTGTTAACAAACATAGAACTTGAAATTATTCCTTTGGAAACAGCTGAATGCTGTTCTTAATCTCGCATGAAAGATTGTTCTTCTTTTTTCAAAAGCCACACAATGATCCCTTGAATTCTAAAATAGTTTTTATAAAAACTAAAGTTTTAACAGTTAGCAAGAAGTCAAGGAAATGCTTCTTCTTTGAGATTGTTTTGTGTTCTAACATCTTCATTCCTAGGTATCAGGTGCTGTCACCAGTGATGGCTTGGCTAGAAATTAAATTTCTAGCAAAGGAAAAAGTCAACAATAATTATTTTTATGTTATCTGACACCCATTTAGAAGAGATGATTTCTGAAATTATTTCATTTTTAAAATATATAAAACTTCCCAGGCAGAGCAAATATGGCAAATTGGACTCTTGTTATTAGGTTCTTGAATTTTTCTGCTGTTTCAATGAATGGTTCTCTAGCAGCAGATTTGTTAACATGAATGTATAAACCATTGATACTGAATTGTTGTTTAAGTGTTTACTAACAGATTTGTTTCAAGAGTCAGGTTGAAGTTTGGGGCTGAAGGTTTGACCGTTGTTGTTCCTCTTTTCTCCTGTTCCATATTGTAAAGACTGACTTTCAAGACTACCCACGGAGTTTTAAAACTCAGCCTCTTACAAAGGTATTTAGCTCAACACAATAAGATCAATCTGTAGCTGGCACTAGGTAGTTCGTAACAAGAAAAACAGGCTTAAGCTAGACATTATTTTTCAGGTGGAGAGGAGAAGGGGATGAAAACATCCGTTGAGGTATAGAGTTTTCGGGCAGGATCCTCTTAGATTTTTGAATTCTGACACAGAATATTATACTTTTCAAATTCATCATTTTAAATTTTTGTCTTGTATTTTTGGGACTTAGGAATCTTACGTTTTGTTCTCATTTTGTATATTTGTTTTTTTTTTTGAGGGGAGGGGGAGGATGAGACAGAGATGTCTGGTCCTGTTTTGTGCCCCAGTCACAATTCTTATGGTGATGTTACACGAGGCAATTTCTTGTGCAACTTGTCTTGCAATTGTGTTGCGACACAAGTTTCAGAAGGGGTGTTACCTAGTGCAATAGCTCCAGCAACTTGAAGAAAGTAGCTGCAATTGTTGCGATAGGTAATACCAGATTTCACTTTTGCTGCAACTAGTCTTGCAACAATTTTAGCCATTGCAGGTAGGTGTTACACACTGCAATGGCTTGTGCAACTTGTGTTGCAACACCATTGCAATACAAGTTGCATAAGAAATTTCCTCGCGTAATATCACCTTTAGATGCAAAGTGTTGGCCTTACCAAAGTTATTGCAGCAATTTCTTGTGTATTCACTTCAAAGAGCAAACTATTGCTTCAGATAAGAACCACATTTTCTATGCTGCCAAAGTATTTGATAGTTATTAAATTTTTTGGTTGCCGAAATCCAGGGAATTTAAATCTCAAGAGTGACGAAAGTTGCCAATCTTGTAGTGGTTTAACAGTTTCAAAACAATTTTATTCCAGTTTACAAAAATCTTTAAAGTGATTACTCTTTCAAGAATGATCACCCCAGACTGGCCCTTTCTACTAAAAAACTTCTGTTAACAATAAACTCTCTCTTTGCTTTCTCAGTATATGTGTTACATTTTAAATCTTTTTCATTAGGCTTACTTCCTTTACAAATTCTCATTTTCTCATTATCACTAGTTTTGTATGATTGTATGCATTGTGTAAGGAGAAATTTAATGTTGATAAAATGGCTGGAGCTGAGATCAGTGGGACAACATATTAATTTATTACAATTATCAAGACTTTGTTTAATCTGAGTTCCCTTTCATTTAAACTGATACTTTTTTCCACCTTGGGCCAGAAGTTGGGCATTAGGCTGGTGGTCTTGAGATACTTTGATTTGTTTGGAGACTTAAGTCTCTTTAAGATAAGCTCCATAGTATGTGTCCAAGTATGCTTAAGTTAGTAAGCTTGATTTTGGGAGGACAAGATATCTTACAGGAGTTTTCTTCAACCAAATTTAGACTAATATGAGCTTACTTCTTGAACTTGACCTTGGCCTTACCTAAAGGTCTCTAGTCTAGCTGAAAATAAAAAAAGTGTTTCTATTAGTTGTTTCTATATTACATCTAGATAATTATTTTGTAGTCTTACACTTCTTAAAGAAGTATTTTTTAAATATTATAATTATAGTTAAACCAACACCATTAATTTTTTTTGTGTGTAATTGCTGTTAAGCAAACTGCCATGCCTCAAAAACAGTGTACTGGTAGTTATCTGGTTAAAGTGCCACTATTAGGAACTTGAACACCCTTTTTCAGCTCAAATCCATCTCTGAGATGTAAATTAACATATTGATGCAACCAAGATCATAATTAGTGGCTTGCAAGGCATTTGATGTTGTGCTCAAAGTATCAAAATTTATAGCAACCATTTTAGATTTGTGTTTCAGCAATTAGCAGTATGAGCCCGCATTTTAAATGCGGTAAACCGCTTATGATGTAAGCTTAACTTGTGACATATGTTTCACAAGAGTTCGCATATTTTCAGTATAAATTCAAAACTCAACAATGTGTTGCCACCTTGAATCCCATTTTGGTTGATTTTTTTTTTTTAATTTTTATTTAGCTAGCCATGTTAGCATTTGACTCGAGAAATACACATCACTTTCTGCATAGTAATATCTTGGGGGGAGGGTTAACTTGGGTATCCAGGTTGCAAGAACATGGCAGTTTAAGGGGAAATATTTATCGGCATTAGCCTCAACAAAATTGCAGCATCTTTGATCAATAGAACCCAAATTTGTTGGCAAAATACTTTTGTGAGGCTTAAAACTGGACAAAGGCAGGAAAAGTAGGTATGATTCTGATTTCGTAATAGTGGCACTTTAAAAATGTCAGTTGAACCATTATCGCACATTATTCGAACACACTTGATGTGACCCCCTTTAGACACCCAACCTTGCCAATGCCAATGCTACAGAAGAAGACAAGCTCAAGGCTATGATGAGTCAGGCGGGAGAAGATTGGGACCCATCACAGTAAGTCCTTCAGTCCAATAAGCTAGTGAAATGTGTAGCACCTTCTTTTAGCCAAAGAATGTCAAGCCACCTTTTGGAGAGACTTGATGAAATCTCTAACCACAGAAAACTTAGTTGGGCAATGGAGAACTGCGATACCTACGATCAGATTGCCCAACACTATCAACTAACCAACAAAAATATTGACTTGGAGTCTTTCTGTTGCTTATCTTGTGGTACAAGTTGTTGCTGTCAGGAGCCAATACTTGGAAGTTACCTAATTAGCTAACCAAAAAAGAAGCCCCAATCAACAAATTTCAAAACTATTAGCTTTTACAAACAACAAAAGGAACAGCAAATTTTGGTTTAACCTTTATCCTGCTAAATTTTCAAAAAATCAAAGTCATAAAATTTCAACAAAATTACAAACATCAGAATTTGTTGAAGCAATGGCCATTTTCAGATTCTACTTGAAATGACAAAGAGAATGAATGGCCACAGTATAGGTTTTCAAGCATCGGTTTTAGAGCTAGAACATATTTAGTTTATGTGAAACTGTTTTGAGCAGGAAAAGGGGTAACTGAAATGGTCGAAATGGCAGAAACTCCTTCCTCTATGTTTTTAAAATGAATGTTTACACATCCACAAATTTTGCACAAGTTAAACAAGAGACTAGTTGAATCAAAATCCTCAGATCTAGTTTGCAACAACCACTTTGATGAAGCATTATTTGATGATTCAACATTTTCATTGACAACCTAAAATGCAAGTAATTTAAAGAGAAGCAAGATGCTGATAAACTGGTTTTTAAAGTTGAAAAAACAAATGAAAGCTATTACAGTATTAATGATAATAATACTATTAAAACTAATGATATTATTTATGAGAAATGATTTTGAAACACGTGAAGCAAGAAAAGCAAGCGACATAAACATTCTGATGCTTCTAGCACCATTGTCAAGGTTACATGGTAAAAGAACCTTGACAATGACACTAGATCCACCAAAACGTCGGTTTGTATCGTTAATAATAATATTAATATTTGTTAGTAATTATAATGAAAACTATGATAAATTAATTTTTGAGTTTGCCATGGTAATTCATGAAGTACCTTAAATAGCCTCTTCATTCATTTGGAGCTTACTTGGAATTATTTAACAACAATATTGTTTGCACCACTTTTCACAATTTGCGTTTAAAAATTGGTTTGACATGTTGTGCGAACCAATTTTTTTGACATTCATCATCTTGCTTTAAAAGTTTCTGAAACTACTTCAAAAACCCACAAGATGTTGCTGAGCAAAACATAGCATGAAAAAACAGCTGCTGCACCATGTTACACCAATAATCATGTAACACCATCTTAAAGGTGCTGTTCTTGGCAAATTTCCACTTGTGTAATTGTTTATAACAAGAAATATGAAAAAATTTAATCAAGGCATTGTGAACAACAGGCTTTCAGAAAAGTGTTTGATTAAATTGCTACTGAAGCCATTTTGTAATTAATTTTTATTGCTCTAAGGGCTTTTCCAACACTTCTATTCGACTGTAAATGAACAAAGGTTTTTACCTGACCTTTTAAAATGAAATCTCTCAAAGTCACATCAGTATTTAATTAAAATGTTGTCTGTGCCCTACTGTATTGGTAAAACAAGCCAAAACAGCTGCACAAAAACTAAAAAAATGTGATTGAAAAGCAGAATTTTTTCTTTTATCCTCAACTGGAGGTGTTGCTCTGCTTCAATGATACATGTGACCTGTGGCATAGACATGAGAACTCAAGTGCACAAGTTCTAAGGCCATGAGTGCTGGTTAAATCTGCGTGTTTGAGCAACCATCAACCTTACACTGATGAACTATGATGGAAAATAGTTGAATGTTTTTCTCAAGCAAATATTGCAGTGCAAATTCTCATGTCTACGTCACTTCCAGCGATTGGACTTTCAATCGAGAACGTTGACTTTTTATTGTTGTTGTGGCAAACTGAATATCGCAAATGCAGCAAGACTTCTAAAAATGTCATTTTTGTGGTACAGATAACATTTTCCAGGAAACAGAAGCGCTTTAGATATTCCTTTAAGTCTCAAAACAAACGTTCAAAATAGTGCATTCAATGCAAATAAGATTCAAAGCATGCGTCAACAATTTATGATGTCACATGGTTTGAAAGAATTCCAAATTGTTCTATATATACTAGCTATTAATGTGAATTAGAGTGTTTTGTTCAAAAACTGGGCCACCAGCCTCACAAACTTTGCCATGATCATATAAGTTTTGACCAGAAAAGTGAGATTTGTGAACATGTGACTTCACACACATCTAATGAGCTTAAAAAGTTTTGCAGTTTTGGTGCATTTTGCCTTTGGTCGAACTTCTCTGCAAAATTTATTTTAAACTAGTTTGAAGATTTCGGTTCAGTAGCACTTTAAGTCCATGTGACAAGAAAAAAAAGGTTTTGATTGGTGGCCTTCCTTTGCCACAAGTGAAAATCTTGTTTCAAAAACTTCTAAAAGATTTTTTACTACAAGAATCAATGTGTAATCTTGTACATTATATTTATAAAAATGTAAATAAAACTCACAATTTTTGACTGTCTTTCAAAGCTTTGTTTTGCTATAATTATGCGTTATGTTTCTCTAGCAACTGCATGTGGTCAAGTGTCTTGTATTTTTACATCAATAAAATTTTTTCCCTTGATAGGTATGTTCGTGGTCGGGGAAGGGGTTACTCTGGTGCAATACCAAACAATTATGTGTGTTACAGATGTGGCAAACCAGGTCACTACATAAGGAGTTGTCCAACAAATGGAGTAAGTTTTTTTTAAACTTTGAAACTTTGGGAACCCATTGTTAGTACATTGAACACAGCCATATGTTTGTCCAGATCTCTTTATTATAATTTTGCTTTAGTTACATAGTTAAGTCTGAGAGAGCTCTTGGCCCAAAGGCTTCTGTATGGGGCAGTCAAACCTCCTTTGAAAGTTGTCTAGAAGTTAGCCCCAAAATACTTTGCTTTTTGAAGTGTATTTTTTAGAAAATTATTAGAAATGTCAGTTGACTTAAACAAGTGGCACCAAACAAGTGCTTTCATATGGAATTCTAACCTATTGGCTGTTTGTAGAAACCAATTTGCGTGCTATCATGAATGCTGCAATCTGATAGGTTAACCTACTCACCACTGTCTGTTGCGATAAACAGTGAGAAGCAAAAATGCTGGTGTGCAAATACTTGGTTCTTTAAATATCATTTTTATTTGGTTTAATTTTGAAGGTAGTATAATAGTTTTTGTATTTACCAAAGCAATCAGTTTCCATTTTCGTGCGCTCTGATTGGCTCCAGTGTCTCGCAATATCAATGACTATTACTTGATTTTGAGGCGGTAGTAAAAATGGTGTTGCGTTACCCTTTAGTTGTATAGATGAGAAAATGATTGCTTTAAATGAAGAACCATTCCAGAAAACACGAAGAGGACAAGATTTGGCTTTTTGGTTTTTATGTTTAGCAAAAAAATTTTTCTTTAAAAATCTGCTGAAAATCCACAACATTTATGTTCTTCAAAAAACACTGAAGAATGTAAATGAAACTCAAATGTTCACGAAGCACGCATGCTAGACATAGAAAAAAACTTACGTTTTGTTATTTCTTTTAAAAATTAAGTGCATTTTATCCCTATCTTCTTGTAAACTCTAAAACAACTATCCCCCTCGATGTCTAGCTCTAGATAAATACCTCAATGTTTTTGTGTCTCTGTATTTATCCACCTCTATTCACCTCCCCTTCTGGGGATAGTTGTTAACTGTGAGTTTAATAGTCAACTTGTTGTTTCGCACCTTGTTGACCATGTGTATAAAACAAAACAGTAGTCTCTTCAGGTGCCATCTTGCTACAGCAATCAGCTTCTAATCAGAAACGGTATTTATCTTGTTTGCATTTTAGGAAGCAGTTTAGTTATACGCATTGTGACAGTGAGTTATCTTACTGTATTCATTAAATAAAATGACAATCAACTTTTTTTGTATTTAGGATAACAGATTTGATGTGCCCAAAGTGAAGCGCACAACTGGAATTCCAAAAATGTTTCTAGCGAGTGAGGGGAGTGGCAGTGGTGGTTCTTCACCTCTAAGACCTCAGCAAGAGTAAGATTTTATGTTGAACAGAAATTCTTCTATTTATTTTAGCCTTTTGCACAAACTAGATTTTGTTTAACTCTGCCACATTAGTAGATACAAAGAAGTTGAATATATTAATTCAGGTATAATTTGCAATATAGTTAAATTAAGAAGCCACTCCATTTTTCGATGTTACTGTATTATACTTCAGCTGTCATCCAAAAGGTAATGGGAATGACGGCTGGATTCTATCTGTAATTTTAACAGGACAATACACTAACTCTATTTTTCCTAAGACACTTATCTTGATTGTGCAAAACTTAGTTTGCAATACTAATTCATTACTTAGAAATAAACAAAAGACTCTGATTCTAACAGAGTAAATTACATCTTGATTTCAAGGTGGCAGCTCCTAAGAAACTCAGACTCGACTAGTTAAAGGTTTTTTTTATTTTAGCCTTATAACAGCAAAAGAAAAGCAGTCAATAACCTTACTTCTCTTTTGAACTTCTTAGTACTACAATAATAGTTCATTATTACGTAGAAGTAGCATCAAATACTCGTACCATTCTAAGCATTGCAATGATGCACTATCTCTAGTTTATCGTAACTATGTCATCTCTCTTTACCATGAATAGGGGGGATACAACCAAAGAATCTAAAAAGGAGAAATCAGGACCAGCTGTTACCCCACCTGCTAAACCTGAGCCTAAGAAAGTGCCCTCAGAACTGAAATGTCCAATGTGTAACAATCTGTTGACTGATGCTGTTTTGATACCTTGTTGTGGAACAAGCTACTGTGATGATTGTAAGTTTTCTAGCCTATATTGGACAAGTTTTGAATCCTTTTTATGAAAAAAGTTACTACAATGATTGTAAGGCTCCAAACCGTTATTTGGAGAAGTGTTTGTTCCTTGTTGTGTAACATGTTACAGTGGGGACTACTAGTCTCATGGCCTTCACATATAAGAGATGTTGATTCGATGTTGGGAAACAAGTGACTGTTATGACTGTAAGTTTCCTTTCCTTCACCTGTAAGAGATGTTGATTCCTTATCGTGGAACAAGCTAGCTACTTCGATGGCTGTTGTTCTTCTTACTATAACTTACCTAAGACATGTTTATTCCTTGTTGAGGAACAAGGTGCGTGATAACTGTTAGTTTTCTTACTATTACTTGTTAGAATCAATAATTCTATGTTGTTGAACAAGTTACTGTGATGACAGTTAGTTTTCTCACTATTACTTGTAAAAGTCGATAATTCTATGTTGTGGAACAAGGTACTGTGACAACAGTTAGTCTTCTCACTGTTACTCGTAAGAGTTGTTGATTCTTTGTTGTGTAACAAGCTAGCTACTTTGATAGCTGTTAGTCCTCCAAGCTCCTCTTGTAAAACTTGTTGGCTCCTTTTTTTGGGAGAACTTACTGTGATGGCTTTTAATCCTCTTAACTTTACCTGTAAGAGTTGTTGATTCCTTGTTGTGGAAGAAGGTACTGTGACGACTGTTTGTTTTTTTACCTCCACATTTAAGAGATGTTTGGTTTTTGTCATGGAAAATCTAGCTACTGTGATAACTGTTATTCTCCTAACCTGATCTCAACTGAATGGGCTAACCAGGATGAAAACATCGACCTAAATGCTAGAATTTACATTTCATGTGTTGTTGTCGGGTTTGTACTTTAGGTATCAGATCGTATCTTTTGGATGATGATGAGAGCATTTGCCCTTCATGTGGGCAGGATAATGTTTTACCTGCCACCTTAGTAATCAACAAACAACTAAGACAGGTGAGAGATGTTAGACCTACTGCAGTTTGAAATGGGCTTAGGATGTGTGCCAAACAAAAGAAATGGCTCAGAAAGGAGAACTTATCTATAGGAATTTGATACTATTCAGTGTCTGGGTGTTGATTGCTTGTCACATGAAAATAAAAAACTATTTATTTGTTTAACCCCAGGCTGTAAACAATTTTAAAAACCCAAGATCATCTAGCCCTTTTATGAACACTTCACAAGGGTCAGTTACAACTCAAGAACCCAGTAAAGGTATCACAAAACCAAGGTTAGTACAATATTAAATAATAATAACAATAACTGTTCTTGGTTCGTATTATGCATTGCCTCAATTTGTTTACAATGATTTACAGTTGCCTGTGGTATTGAGGGTCTTAGATAGTCTGCTATATACGGCTCACATTTATATGAGTTAAGAGTTGCCCTTAGTTAGTAAAAGAGACAGACCACATCACCGGGATCACCCTACTCTTTGTCGACAAGTGTTGTGGGTTATTTTAAGTCCCTCGATAGGAGATCGAGAGACTGGGCCTACGGTTTAACATCCTTATCTGAGAAGACGCAAAGGTCATACCGTTTGCATGTGTTAGAGCAAATGCAGCACCTTCTCAGTTATTTTAAGACCCTGAGTGAAGGTCCGGCACCGGGAATCGAACCCGATTAGGCTAACCAGGTGGCTACTACCTGCTGTTAAACTGATTTCAATTTTAAGGGACTCACTTTGTCAGATACCTAAAGTGGTCTAGTACTAAAATGCACCGCATTTCATTGGATTTGTTTTGTTGAACAATATAAACAGTCCAGTGCTAAAATGCGCTGCATTTCGGAGAATTTGTTTAGTTGAATAACTGAAGGGCAAGATGCAAAAATGTGTTACATTTAAAAAATGTTTTTGTTGAACAACTGAAGTGGCCCGGTTCTAAATTGCCTTGCTTTTTAAAGAGTGTTTTGCTGAAAGACTGAAAAGCCAAGATGCTACAATGGTCTGCGTTTTGTTAAATAACTGAAGGGCCAGAAAGACTAGTAAATTTCGATTTTACTATTTATGTTCATCAAACAATTAGTTCTTGTTGTAAATATTATGTTATTAGCTTTGTGAGACCTTTTTATGACTGTAAATCGATTCTAAAATGCTCTTTTTGAGAATCAATAATTAAAGTGTCTATAACATAAACAATTAATTTTTGTAACTACTTAAAATGTTTGGAAACTAAGGACGTTTAAGAAACAAAATTTTGAAATTCGTCATACTCTTGATTTTTTATACACATTTGAAATTCAAGTTCTGTTGGTTCACGACCACGTTTTAGGGGAACTGGGTTATGACGTAATTCCCAGAAATATCTAGATCAAAACACACTAAGATGGACGTGTACAAATCAGAGAATTTCGATTCAGAAGTACATTCTAATTCCTCATACAGTTCTCTGTTCTTTTGCCCAATTGTGTTTAGAAAAATTCTCATTTGCTCAATATTACAAGTTGAGAATGAACTCACAACCCAGTCCCCTGAAACGCAGTCATGAACCAAGATGTCTGAAAATTTTGCTAGTTTGAGCAACTGTAGGGAAAAAAAACAATTTGACCAATTTCAAAATTTTTTTGCAGAAGTACTTTAAATTGTATATGAAATTATTTGATCCAAAGAAGGATGTTAGCGTTATAGGCACTTTAAGGTCATTCCCCTGAAAAAAATCCACACATAGATTTTTTTCAAACTTTGTCAGGTTGCTCTTTTGTATATGTTG
>JAOBAT010054302.1:1050-28617 GCA_026413305.1 Hydrozoanthus tunicans
CGGACACCTCCCTAATACGAACACCCCCCTAATACGGGCACCTCTATAATACAAACACCTCCCTAATACGGACACCTTCCTAATACAAACACCTCCCTAATACAAACTCCTCCCTAATACAGACACCTCCCTAATACAAACACCTTCCTAATACAAACTCCTCCCTAATACGGACACCTCCCTAATACGAACACCCCCCTAATACGGGCACCTCTATAATACAAACACCTCCCTAATACGGACACCTCCCTAATACAAAAACCTTCTTAATACAAACTCCTCCCTAATACGGACACCTCCCTAATACGAACACCCCCCTAATACGGGCACGTCTATAATACCAACACCTCCCTAATACGGACAGCTCCCTAATACAAACACCTCCCTAATACAAACTCCTCCCTAATACGGACACCTCCCTAATACGAACACCCCCCTAATACGGGCACCTCCCTAATACGAACACCCCCTAATACGGACACATCTCTAATACAAACACCTCCCTAATACGGACACCTCCCTAACATGGAGACCTCTCTAGTACGAACATTACTCTACGTTCCGCCTTCCTGTTGCAGTTACGAATATTTTAAGTTGAAATCCCAAAATTTTTAATAATATTCAACCTCTAGCCCAAAAACAAGACGTTAAAGTGCCTATAAAACGAATTTTTTTTCCTTGAGCCAACGTAAATTTATCACGTTTTATTTCAAAGTTGTTTGGTCTGAGTTGCGTTCAACTTTTGTCTTACCATTTTTCTTACATTGAAAATCGTATTTGGCGGTTTAAAGTGGTTCCTTTCCGCGCGCAGCTATGACGTAGTAAACTGTAATGGCTGAAAGCAATGGCGGACCAGATAAAGAAGAAAGCGAAGAAAGGTGGGAGTTGTTGCGTAGTTTGGGCGCCTATAACGATGTAAGTTGCAGAAAAAAAGTTTCTTTCCGCATCTCGTCCCCAGTCTTCCTAGTTTATGGGAACCAACTTTTGTGCCAGACTTGTCTCTTTTTCGAAGACAAAAAATCACATTTCAAGTTATTTTTGCAGTTTTTTTCTCTCTTATCTCTTTTTAAGACAAAAAAAGAAAAAACAAATTTTGTTTCATAGGCACTTTAAAGGAAAATAAAGATTTTCGATAGTGCTTCTAATGCAGAAAGTTGTCCTACCAATTTCCTACCTCTTACAGATATGTTAGTGCATTTTTGGCTTACCGCCATTGATACAAAACAGCAAAGTGCCACCATGAAAATGATGAGTGCCTTCATACTTGATCGATATTGCGCTGTTGAAAATGGAAAGTAAAAGAAACGTGAGCAGTTCAAAAGTGTGTCGAGAGATTAGACTTGGCGTGGGGGGGGAGGGGGGGGGAGGGGTTGCGTAGTAATAAGATCTCTGCCTCCCAATACTGAGGTCCCCAGTTTGACTCTCGGCCTGGTTGAGGGTTGAATATATTTTGGAGACGTTCCTTCCCGCTAAAGCCCACTCAGCTTTCCATCCTTCCAGGGTCGGTAAAATGAGTACCAGCGTACATGGACCGCTTTGAAGCAGCTGTCAAAAGGGCGCTATATAAATGCACAACTTTGGTTTAGAAAAAACAAGAAAATGTTTTACAAAATCGTGCATCAGTAAGGCATATTGACGTCATAACAAAAGGTAAAGGCGCCTTTTTTAACGTCGGTAGTTCCCTCAGCTCTCAGAGAGTGCTGGTATCAATGGAAGCCGACGGTGCGCCCTTTACCCCCTCCCTCTGTCAGTGCTCCGTTTTACGGGTATTCAAAGCTACAGCTACACTGATCAGAAGAAAGTCGAAACAGACTAGTAGTCACCGGGGATCGAACTGGGGACCTCTAGCTCCGAAGGTCGCGCACTAACAAACTGTTAAAAGACCCTTCACATATACGTTACTTGATAAATACAAAGTAGCAAAAATCAATCGATGTCAATGGAAAGTAGCAAAAATCAATTGATGTCAATGGAAAGAACTTCTAAAAATTGAAAATTACGTTATCTATGACCTTTCATGGTTAAAGGCAATATACAGCTCCCTGAGGTTGCAAAATTCTGCAGTACAGACGTTTTTGAGGGCATGAACTTGCCCCTAGCATACGCTTTTAAAATATAGCGCCTTTTCCTTAAGAAAGCTCCTTAAGGCACTTTACAATGAACAGTTTACCCAAGCGGACGGAAGCACATACAGGCGCAATTGGCAGCCGCTTCAAAGCGGTCCGTGTACGCTGGTACTCATTTACCGACCCCGGAAGGAGGGAAAGGTGAGTGGCCTTTAGCGGGAAAGAAGGTTGCCCGAACTTTCAACCCTCGACCTGGCCGGGGATGGAACCGGGGACCTCAGGATTGGGAGGCAGAGATCTTACCACTGCGCCAACCCCTCCACTATAAACTCTGTAACTCTTCACCCCATCTTTTAGCACCACATATCACACCCAAACTCGAAAGATAAACTACTTCTAAACCCTTTTTCAGTCAATAGCAGCAAAGTTTTGACAAAATAATTAATTAAAGGGTAGACCTGTAAAAACAGACGAGTGTTTAAGTAAAAAGATCGTAACAAAACATAGAAGCTATTCATATCGTTACGTTAAGTATTAAGACTGCTAAAAGAGACACGTAGTTAGAAACACCCGCATAAAATAACAAGTGGATTAAAAATACTCAGGTTGAGATTTGGTGGAAAAAGTACCATAGAAATAAGAACATATTCTGCCTCAAAAATGTTATGAATCGCCGGAACTGCAACCCCTTCCTCAATTTGTTATTAATTTGCCATGATGTTGAAGCTATAATTTACACCCACTCAATAATAAAAATTTTGTATAAAATTTGAGCATTATTTCATCTGTTGAGTCTTGTTAATCGTGTTCCGTATTTAATCCTTAGATTTTCAGGCTGATTTTGCAAAAAAACACTCGATAAATAAGAAAAAAAGATCAGCCCGAACCCCCCGGCTAAACATGTGTTCTTTAATGCGGGTGATAAATTCTGTATTACACGCTGTGTCTATGTCACGAGAGTGTCGTCATCAACTGCTCACGACGCGTAACGGTCTGGAAACTAAAAGTAGTCATGTAAAATCTTGTCACGACTCTTGGTAACTATATTTCTCCCTATTTCTCGGCTTTAACAGATGCATCATGCCTTTAAAAGGATTCTAGCTTCTTTCCTATTTGTTACAGTCAATAACATAGTGATTGATGTTTCCCTTTCTTCGCTTTCATTTATTCTTCAATTACGTACAAGTGTCGACTTTATACTGAAGTAAAATTTGTGAAATTTAATACTTTTAGACCGTGGTAGCTGCTCTCTCTTTCGCATGTCCAGTATTTAATTACTTAATCCTACAACCTTGAAAAAATGAGTCTAATTTGAGATCACGAACGAACAGCAGAAAGTTTCTCCTAACTGTTTGACCGTCTTATAAACTTAAAACAACAGCCGTGTCAGTCAGGAAATAATTATCAAGTAACAGGCACCGTGAATAAAACAGCGTTTGACATTTCTTATTCACAAAACTTTTGCGACTAGAAACCTATGAACTTTCTCATTTGTATACGAATAGTGCTTCTTCTTTCTACATGGCTAATAGTTTGTTATAAAAGTATAAAACAAAGCCAGTTGTTAGCAAAGAAAGCACATTGAGTTACAAATATTCGTTTTCAATGTTGTTCCGGTCTTGGAAGGCGAAGACACTGCAATGCCACAGACGTCAGACAACTTGTATTTTGCTTTTCATATCCATCCTCAGACTTAAGATGTTACTAAACTATTCAACTGCTGTATACAGAGCTTTCGTTATAAACTAAAACGGGGAAGGCGTCTTGCTCGCAAAATGAAACACGCAGTTTTAATTTTTATGTCATGTGCGTAATCGACTGCAAATACAGCCACATTTCGGTGACAAATACAAACCTCAGCACGGCAACTGCGATCAAATTCACAACAAATCTATTATAGATCTTCAGCTAGATCAGCAAATCTCAATCCTTAAAACAAACGAGCAGTTCTTACCTTCAATTGATAGCACATCGAAAATCTGAGTTGTTATTAAATCGAGCCCTGCTTTAAACACGAGCCTTCGGTTTCAAGTATCAGCGGTACTCACTGTAAACAACGCTATCGCGTGGAAGGCACATGACTTATGGAAAATATCTATTTTTAACAACAAAACTAAATTATTGAAATTAATATGTAACATGTACTACCTGTTTTTTAATAGTTAGTTATTCGAGACAAGATAAATAATACTTGGTTAACTTTAAAACAGTTTATATTTTGCAATTAGACTCACTATAAGATGGCCAGTTTTCTTCGAGTCTATAGTCATGATCAATGAGACGCGAAGCGACATGTTTTTATGGCAAATATCTGCAAAAATAAGCCTTAGGGTAAAGCAAAGGGGCAAACCCACAAGTCTTAAATCCGCGAGAAAAGCCTTTTGTCGCAAAATAAGCGGCTAAATTCGTTTCTCTCAGGAACGGACCACTAGATATTTTTTTTGGGGGGGGGGGGAGGGGGGCGGTAAGCACCAAAAAATAAAATTCGTGCACAACGTTAAGCCTGTAAAAAAACTCTTGCAAAACAAAAAGGCAAGCAAACGATGATCTAGTTATTAATTAATCATCGTCCAGGAAAACTCATTTCTACAGTCGAAATACTGCGTGTAGTCTTGACTGAAAAAGAGTTTCAAAATAAACAGAAACAGTTTTCAAGTTAGTTGCAAATGTAAAGCATCAATTCCATCAACCTAAATTCTAGGCTTTCTCCGCCTTCTCCTGTGAGAAAAACCCTGGGAACGAGGCTGGTGAATGTTAGTAGCAGGGTCTGGAGTTAAAATTAAAAGCACGAATCTTTTAATGTTAAATGTTAAAGAGGCTGAAATGTGATGTTAAGTGTTATGTATATTTGTACATTTAACAGTTGAAGAAATTAATCTTATTTAATTTCACACCATAAGAGTCATGGGATAACCAACAAATACGACCTGAAAACACAATATTCAAATCTTAACGCGCTTGTTTGGAGTATTTGCGAGCTCTCATCTTTGTCGCCTTTTTTGGCTTGTCTAGAAAGTCGCTAAGTTTGGCTGTTCCAACGCTTCTGTGAAGCGCGAGTCAAATAATTGCGGTGGAGCTATGGCTTTGTCTGTTTGTTTTGTTTGTTTTTTAGCAAGTTTCTTCCGAAATGGGTAGGGTGAAGCGTTCGATGACATGCATCGAAGACGATTACCGACCGACCTAAAAAAGCAAGGAGATGCTATCTCTTTTAAACACAGTTCACAGGGAACAATGAACTTTATAGGATAAACGGAATGGTGTGCTTTGATATGAATTTTGGTAAACGGTAGTCGTTGTAGTAGGAGTTGGACTCTCTCTTCCCAACCTCTGGCATCTTATTCAATGGATCGATTTTTTCTTCACATGTGGGATGTCACTTTTGTGAAGGAACATACACGGCGGTGACGCCTTCATTGTCACTATAAACCTGGTAGTCCTGATATCACTTCGATCCTTGGAACGACTTCTTGAATTGTTTAAACTCAGAATAGGAGTTCATAATTTTTGATTATCCAGCAAGGTCTATATTGATTCTAAAACCTTCGTCAATCTTGTCAGGGGATCAGATAAGAATTTGTGGGGTACATAACCAAACTTAATTTCCTGTTCGTTACGGGATAACTGCATGTGTTTGTAGCGCGGGTTCTCTGTGTTTTTCCTTCACACCTTTCTTGTGTTCCTTCAATTTGGTATAAAGACTGCGGCTTTGTGTGCTAGAGTTGTCCGCCACGTCATTTTGAGTTCCCAATCAAGCATCTTAAGTGTGTTTTGTTATCTCAAGAGGAAAAGTTGTGTCTATGTGGATTGACTTGTGACAACGGTTTGAAATTCCACATCTGTCTTCCCGTGGTCATCTAAAGCCTTGGTCCCAGGATCTCTCCATTGGCGAGACTCTGGAAACGACGTTGATTCATCGTGTTCCTCCAAATTTGGTCTGTGGTTAACTCTGCAGCCACCGCAGTCTTTTAAAAGACCTGTAGAATCACTACTGAAACACACCAGCTCGTGGAAGTCTTGTCGATAGGTCGAGTTAAACGTGTAATACACAAGCAGATTGGCTGCTGTGTATACATACGTCATGTACTCGAAAGCGAGGGTCAGTTGCCGCAACGCTTTGCAAGACCACAGGGAACCAAGCGGATAATATTGGGCAAAAAAGAAAACATAGTGAGGAGTCCATGCAATAAAGAAAACCAACACAACTACGATTAACATGGCAGTTACAGACATGTTCCTCGCCAGCCTCCTTTTTTGGACATCTGGTGAGAAACTGTTAAAACATTTCTCTTGCCGACTCAGCTTCACCACAATGGATGTGTAAAACACGGTGGTGAGTATAAATGGTATGAGGACGAACACAACAAATAAACTCAGTCGGTCAATTTTCCACAGCTCCTGCCAAGTGTCAAAAAATTGCGGCAAACCGTAGTCACACGAGTAAACTCCGTTTTCGTTGCGGAGTCTGTAGGCTGCGAGATAGTACGAATAAAAGATTACGGAAAAAGCCCATGTGAAGCAAATGAATCTCGGAGCCGTCCGTAGCGATATGATGGGTTCACGTAGCGGAAATACGATAGCGTAGAATCGTTCAGCCGCGATTAAAACCATGCTTTGTGACGATAGAGTGACAGAAACCTCATCAGCAAGGTTGACAACTCTGCAGAGAACATCTCCAATGGTTCCACCAACAAACCAAGGCCGCCATCCGTAGTAAAGTTCCAGGACGCGTCTTGGTAATACAAACACGGGGACGAATAAGTCAGAGACTGCCATATTAGCAATGAAGAAACTCACGGGTGTTCGAAGTTTGTTGTACTTTTTGTATAACACGGCCAGAACGAAGATGTTACCGAAGAAGGAGAAGAAGAAGAGAACGCCATAACCTGCTTCTAAAACCGCTCGGTCTTTTGCTGAACCAGCAGAGCCATTTGATTCACCCCTACATCTTGGAAAAGATCCGTTTTTGAAAAACGGTAGGGAACCGTTTCTAGTCAAACTTGTATAGATGTTTAATGACTCCATAAAGAAACGAAACGGCCAGTTCTTCTGTTGAGAGTTCAAAATGTTACATCCAAATGAGTCATATATTTGTTTCTTATCCTGAACCTTAACTTAACGAGGCATAATTTGAGGAAATAAACAAAAGCCCCGACGAGTATCATTCTCTCAATGGCCTTTTAAGGGATTTGTTAACAAAAGGCGAGAGTGATTTAGCATGGAGTTCGCTCTGGCATGTGAGAACGGCTCTTTCCAACTTTGCATGCAATTAAAAAACGTTTACTCGAAAAATTGCTTTGAATTATCGAGGTTTTGTGTTGTAGGGGATAGAATACAAAACTTACGAGACAAATCCAAGGGGATCGGAAAATCAGTTTTGCTTCAATCAGTTTTTAAGGGCTCAAGCTATCGGGTTTCAACTGGAATTGAAAATGATGTAAATTTTTGCAGAGAAAATATCATACATTCATATTCATTCACACGCCATGGCCAATTAAAAATTTAAGATATATACTACAATGTATAGTTAAAAGCCTTTAACTTTTGCATCATTTAAAAAATCTAATCTCATTCACATGCCAACGCTGTTGTTAAAATTTTAATGTCCTTAAAAGCTTATATATGAGAGAAATAAATTTCAAGCTTGAAATGTTTGATGAAGCACATCAATTATTTACAGAGAATTAGAGACTGCATTTTTTGTTCGACCCTAATTGCTTTTGAATATAAAAGAAATGGTTGGCAGTGAATTATATAAGTGCTAGACTGCAAAACAGTCGTTTCAATTCTTTCGCCGGGGGATCGAATTCGAAGCTAAGATCGAAGCGCGTCCATTAAATGGGAACCTGGGAAGAGGGAATGGGTGGGCGGTTGTCCCCATTCCTTTTTTCTCTCGTCTACGCGTCCGTTTCCTCTTCCCATTTAATGATCGCAGGTTGGATTTTTGATCTCGCGGCGAAAGAAAAGGCTGTCTTCTGAAAATTGTTTATTAATTATATATTTTCTATCTTTAACCAACCCCAGCATGCTCTTAGCATACTTCCTCGGGATAGGGTTGGATGGGGGGGGGGTTGAGGAGGACTGCTACGGGGCTAAAAGGAAAGGGTTGGTAATTAAAAAACGTAAAAATACACCGTCAAAAGTACCAAGACGTGACCTCATGACATCAATTTCGAAAACAAAACCGTTTTTCTAAAGTAACTTTGAATTTTCTCTGACAACCGCTAAGAAACATAAAATTGTCACATTTCATCCCTAAAAATACGATGAGCACCCGGGCTGTCATACCAATTCAATAGAGATAACCCCCCCCCCCCCGGCATATTTCATAAATACAATCGCCATCATTTTTGTCAACGTCTAAAAGATAAAGTTGACGAGTTTTTATTCATATCAGTATCATATCACTCACCCTAACAAGTTAAGGCTGCTAATGCCGACACTGCATTTTAAGTTCACATTTTCTTAAATGTTTAGTACGGAAAATTTAAAATGGTGTGATATCAAATGTTTTAATTGTTTGCACAGAGTTAAAGAGCGCGTTTTGTTGGTCGCCCTTTCTTGCATACACCAAATAGTTCTTAACTTCAATCCATCTCGCACAAAATAAAAACAATTTACACATTCAAGAAAAAAAATTGGAACTAATTTTTTTCAGTCTTTACTTCTTCCCTTTCTTTCCTCCTTTTTTCCCTTTGTTTCCTTTCGTCAAAGCCTTTCTTACTTTGAAACCTCTCCAAAAGGCCTGGAGCCTAGTAAATCCTCTTATAGTTATCGCCAGCTCATTTGCTCTTCTTTCAGCCTCCTCTCGGCGCAGTCTCCTCTCTTCCATTATTGCGTCATACTTTTCGGCCAGTTTATTGAAATGCGTCTCCAACTCTGCAAGTTCTTTCTTTTCTTCGTCGTGGAGTTTTTCTATTAGATCATATTCCTCCTGTGAAAAAGTAATGAGAACTGTTGTACGTTATAAGAAAAGGAAACAAAATTGAAAAAGAAAATTAAAAAAAGAAAAAAAATGAAAAAATGATTTAAAGAAAAAAAACAAAATAAAAACAACAAAAAACCTTATCATTTACTCTACTAGTAGTGAAAAATCTAACAAAGCAAATATTATATATTCTGTTTCAACATACCTGCTTAGCTCCCATATCGGCGTCGTATTTCTGTACCCAGTTGAAAACTTCAGTTGCCATCTTAAATTTACGCTGGGAAAGAAGTCAAACAGAAAACCTTAAGAACCGTCATTACTTAATACTCCGTTATACCCTAGTTTTTCAATACTACACCGCTGTAGACCAGCAATTTCATCTAGTAATACTCCTTTATGTACCAGTCGTTCAACACTACACCGTTATAGACCAGCCATTCTAACTATAATACAACTCCTTTATACACCAGTTATTTGATACACCGTTATAATCCAGCCATTTATACACCAGCTATTCAATACTACATCGTTATATACCAGCCATTCTATGATAATTCTTTATAAACCAGCTATTCAATACAACATCGTTAGTTATAGACTAGCCATTCTATAATACAGCTACTCCGTTATACACCAGGCATTCATAACTACACCGTCATAGACCAACCTTTCAATAAAAATCTGTTATAGACCTGCATGCTATTTAATAACAAAACGTATTAGACCGTTTGTAACACCTTTGGTGGTGGTCTATCTAACGTCGTTATAATTGTCGTTGTCGTTGTCATTTATACAGGAGTGATTAAAAGCATTATTAGTGTACATATAATGCCAGCTTTTGCTTTTATAATCATTGTTATTGTGTTGTATGTTGCCACTTAAATGCCGCGGAAAAAAATACCTTTCTTAAACTTGTCTCATTTTCACGGAATTCCTTTCTCATGCTGCCAACCTGCAGTCGTAACCTCAGGGTTTCTTCCCGAATAGTCGCTTGTCTTTCTCCACTATTTTTCATCTCTAGAACACACTGTTTGGATGCATCAGTAAGGTTTCTCCTTTGAGATTCAACTGCCATTCTTTCAATGAACGACTGTTCGTTCGAAAGGGCTGTGATCGTCATATTTCGCTTCTGAATCTGCCGATTATTAACAGGATATGCTCTTGATACCCAAAGTTTGAAACAGGGTATAAACTGCAATTCTTTAGCCATCATAAACAGATAATTATAATTAATCTTATTAATATCACAAGCTGTGTGTTATGTTATTAGCTGGTCTTAGCTAGGTTATTCGTTGCTTTTCTCGGAATCTCCAATTTACCATTCGCTACCCCTCTATATGCAAAACAAAAATCACAAACAGGGTATAGAAATTTACAACGTAGTATCATACACAGAAACAGAGATTTATAGTTAGGGCGAAACTAAAGGTCCGTTCACTTCAGTGATATCGCGGCTGTTCACACGTGCGAATTTTTCTCGCCTTCTAAATTGCCGAAAAAATCGCACCTTAAATCGCCGTAAAATTCGCGCGTGTGACATGCCTTTAGGTTGGGCGGTTTAAAACCCCTAATGAGGTCTTGGAGAGCTGTTATTTTGACTGTTTTCCCTTCTCTTTGTACAAGCTACAAGATCCCTCATAAGGCTAAATTTTAAAAAATGAACAAAAATAAGACAACTATCCTGTACCTCCCGTTGCTTGTCTTTGACTGCGGCGAAATCACTCACCCAAACTTAGGTACGTGAGTGGTTTAAAAACTCTAGTGAGGTCTCGAAGAGCTGTTATTTTGACTGTTTTCGTTCCCTTCTCTTTGTACAAGCTACAAAAACCCTTATAAAGAGCTAAAACAAAAATAAAATGAACAAAATACGATAACTATCCAGTACCTCCCGTTGCTTGTCTTTCACCGCGTCGTTGTATCTTGTTTCCAGCCTTGCTCTAACGGCGTTGATTTTCTGCTCTCTCTCCATCACAGTCACCAAACATTTCTTCCTCTCCCGTTGTTCCAATGGAGTGGTCAGCAGTTTCTCCCTCACAATGGCCTCCATTGACTGCATCGTCTCACATAAATGGCGAGGAACCGCGTCCATTTCGGTTTTGGAGCCTTCATTAATATTAACGTTGTTTTCATTGTAGTCAGTTCTATTGTTTTTGTCAAGATTATCCAATAAAATATAGCAAGTATGGAATAAGTGGCATTGACAAGTAGATAAATATAATTGATATTTATATTAATATTAACAAATATAATGATGATAGTAATAATAACAATAATAATAATAACAATAATAATGATAATAATATTAATGATAAAGTTGAAAGCAAATACAACCCACTTACTCAATATAGTTTGAACGGCTTTGGGGTTCTGCCTGAACGCTCTTAAGATATCTCTAAACGAGTGCTTTACCGCCTCTGCACAGGAAAACTCGCTATTGAGCAACTCGTTCCCATTTCCCTCTTCTATTCTCTTTTCTCCGTATGTGTCCGTTACACAAATTACGGGCAGCGCGGGAGTTACAGAGCTTAACCGCCTGACCGCCTCGTATTTCGTCTGAAAAAATAAATCAAAGATTTAAATGATTTTGAGATTATTCGGTACGGGGGGTGGTAACCGTTTGCGACAGGTGTACAATCGACCGTGATCAGGGGGGGGGGGGGGGTGTCGTGCCCCTCTTTTCCACCACCCATGTTGAACCATATAGTTAATGTGGCAGCATACTCAATAGTAACAACACAGTTTGGAAAGTTCTCGAGCCCCTTTCACACAGTTAGGACGTATGAACTACTTTAATACTTCATAAAATAAATGGGTCAGCAAAAAAATAAATCTTTCTGCAAAGTGATATTCATTACTTCTTCACACTAATGTGTAGTTTCACTTTGCTTTCATTAGTAAAAGTTCCTTTTTGTGAAACCAAGGTTGTATTTCAGTACTGTTAGAAATTACTACGCTAAGCCTTTTCCAATGCAAACTAATTTAATTACCACAACCAAGGAAATTAGTGTGTTTTGTTTAAACTATTCTCAGAAATCCTATTAAGTAATCACTCCATTTGCTTTTCTTTAAAATGTACACTCTATAAATTCTTTATTCTGAACATACACAGAAGTTGATAATTTTAATGACAAACTAAGCACAAAAGGGATTAATATAGAATCTATAACCCAAACAATAATTTTCTGTCTTTAGGATGACTATCAACACACAACACAAAACCCGAAGATGGATGCTGGACAACACAATCAATCAATCAACAGTGTCTATCATCAGTTTTATCAACCAAATAGTATCATTTTGATGTTTGCAAACTTTTCATGGAAGAACAAAAAAAATTGTAGATAAAAGTGATTAAACTATTGAGAAAATTGGTTTCAAACACAATGCAAAAAAAATGTATATCACTGCAGCCTTTATTTTCTTTTTAAAAAAAGATTGTTCTGGGCCCAGTTGTTCAAATGGGGATTAGCCCTAATCTAGGGTTAATTACCATGACAACACAAAGGTCTTGTTAAATGTTACCTGATTTAAAGTTAATCGTTTTTTGAACAATTGGTCCCTGGATAATAATCAGTGGGTTCTAAAATAAATAAACCCCTTTCTGACACACTGGTATATTGCAGAATGTCTTTAGCTAATAGATTGTCCTTAAAACTCCCAAAAAATGCCTTTAGAGCTTGGTTCAAGAGCTAAACGATGTACACGCCATCCAGCTCAAGTGTATCCGTCACATGGTGGGGTTAGTTTACTAAATACTTGGCAGAGAAGTCAAAAGGAACAAATCACAAAATTGTTCATCCATTGAGGGTCAACCTTCTTGCTCAATGTCTTCAATCTGGGTGTCTTCTTTACCTAAGCACAAAGACAGAAAAATTAATTTCCAAAAAACAAACAACTTTATTATGCATCAACCATAAACTAGTGGTAATCAAAGATGTATGGGAAGTACTGTGAGCTCTCGTGCATATTTATTTCCGTTTTTGCTGGTAGTTTGCAAATGATTTTTGTGATCATCACTATTGCCACATTATTAATTTTTCTAATCTGATCTTTAGTTGATCTACAAGCAAATGTAGCTAAACAGCCATTATTTCACAGCTTCTTCTGGGTTAGTTATCAAAGTACCAGAGATCTGGGTAAGTTATCAAAGTACCAGAGATCTATATACAAATCTGAGCCAAAAAATCATTTTTTTTCTGATTTTATAACAAGTGAGAAATGGTGAAGGCTGCTGCTGAACAAGCTAGATCCTTTCTCGAGCATTAGGCTCACTGTGCCAGCTCTTATCTTCGGTTTCCATAGTATTGTCAGAGCAGATGAGATTCTTAAACTCCATCGCAGGTTAGCTGACAGCAGAACTGTTACTCATTTAAATACAGCTGAGTCGACTGGAACAAGTCAGGTAATGTATCTTGCTGCAGGACACAATACTGCGGTCTGACCAGGACTGGAATTAGCGACCATAGGACTAGGAGTCAAACACACTAACCACTCAGCCTCTGAGCCACCAATCAAGTATGACAAAAAAGTTTATCAGTCAAAAACAGTTCAGTTTTCACACAATAATATTGTCAGTAAATATTTGTTGGTCAGCTACAAATGTGCTACTGGTTTGTGGCGGATCAACTATTGGTCTGATTTGCCAATATAAGACCTGGTCGAATACTAGCGAAACAATTTTCAGCTATTTTATGCCCTTGTTGATAAAGAACTTTTTGTTGATAAAAAAAGTATTGTCTATGTTTTGTTTATGACCACCAAAAGTTTGAAACCAATTGAAGCTAATGAATCATGTCCAATCACAGCACTTTCTTGTAGCACTTTACCTAAATAGTTCAAGTTAACTGTCATTATTGGTCTTTTTTTGCCTCCCAACATCTATTTCTTGACTTTTATATTGGGCAGAGAAAAAATAGTTTTCATATTGTTTTGTTTGTTATGAACTTTTGGCAAATTAAACTTTCACTTGGAGTCATTTGAGACATTACTGCCACTATTGTGAGGGTTCCTCAATTTGGCACTCATTTGGAGTGCAGTTTATGTAGCTTAGTATTAACTGTTTTCTTGTTTAGTTTACATAGTTACCTCATGAGTTTGAAAATCTAGAGTTTGTTTAGATTCAATATAGCAATTTGAGTTTTTGACAGATGACTCCTGGAGTAAGTAAGTGGATGTTAAGTCTGATTGCATGCTAAGTCTGTCAAACCGAAAATTGAATGCACGCGTGTCTGAGAGAGAAATATGCCAAGAACTGAAATTTGCTATTCTATAAGTATTGATCAGCCAGTGCTAATTTTACTTTGGTCAATCATAAAGGGAAAAATATATGTCTTTGTCACAATCACAGTGTGCATATTCCAATGTTTTGATGGGTCACAGTTCTTATAAATGTTATGGTCTCCAAGATATAAACTTGCTTTTGCCTTTGAATGGTATTTCATAATGATTTGCAGTGTTTGTCAATGATTTTGTCTGGGCACAGAATTCGATGACATTTGTAAGACCTGTGGCCCACCAAAACAGTTTGATATAATCAGTGCATGATTGTGAAAATGCCTAATTGAGATGACATTTGTGAAAACTACAGGACATTATCAGGCAATTATCCAATGGACAAAAACAGGCACTTGCCGAACATTGTCTGTCCAGGGTTCGTCCACTTTTCTCAAAGCAAAATTTAAGGACTTTTTTAGGACTTTTTAAGGTAAGATTATTGGTTTTGGAGGACCTATATGTAAGCCATGGGACATCAACCAGAACTGACCTAAAACATGACTTTTTACGATATTGTGGCAAGGCTGCATAAAGCGCTGTACAGATCTCCAAGAACTGCTTGAAGCCAGTGACCCAGTAAACTGCCCTTTCGAGCCAAGATTCTTGGAAAATGCATTTCCTGGGCATTGTTGAGATTTATCGAATTATCATAACAAAGAAAAAGCAAAAAATCAAAGACTTTTTAAGGACCATGACTGATTTTTGTAAAATTTAAGGACTTTTGAGGCCTCAAATTTTGGAAAGTGAAAATTAAGGACTTTTAAGGTTTTTGAGGACCCGGATGAGCCCTGCTGTCATGTCTGGCGGTTATTTTGACCCCTGCAAATAGAATTTCAACATGAGATGTGAACTGACCTTCATCGTCTGTTGCTGTCCAAAGTGTTAGATTATCCCTTAAAAGCTGCATGATTAGAGTACTGTCCTTGTAACTGTCCTCTGGCAACGAATCAAGCTCAGCAATTGCACTGTCAAAGGCTCTTTTTGCCATTTTACACGCTTCTACTTTAGAGTTTTGAATCTCATAATGGAACACTGAACAATTGAGGGCCAAGCCAAGGCGAATGGGGTTTGTTGGCTTAAGACTTCCTTCAGCTACGTCTGATGCTTGTTGGTAGCCCTCTCTTGCTTGCTCGGCATACTTCTTTAACTCTTCATCTAGCTTGAACTCTGCCATGTAGCGACAATAGTCACCCTTCCTGAAGATAACAAACCAAATGCAAAATTACTTTAAATTGCAATACAAAAGTGTTCTCTTAGACAACAAAAAGTTATGCCACAACTTTTGTGTCCACAGCACACATGCATTTTGATACCTTGACTGTGCATCAGAAAAATCATGTGCGATTGCACTCGTGCTCTTAAAAAGCCTAGGTTTGACTAAAGTGGAGCTACTCTTTCTTTACTTGACCGTCCTTATCTACTCCGACTTGAAACAAAGAAAATTGTTACAAATTCATGAAAAAAATGTGGATTGAACACAACAAGGGCCCAGACAACAAAACCACATTCTTTTCTTAATATCACTACTCAATGATTACCAACTACTTCTAAATGTCTTAAACTTCTTTGATTAGCTATTGCTTTCAGAATCCTAAGGTGTGCTCCTAAAATGTTTAGCTGCATGCCTTAAACTTTAGCAGTGTTTCTAGAAAGTATATAATCATGGAATCATCTGTGCACCTAAAGTTAAAAATAAACTTTGACCTTGCACAGTTGTTCAGTCTTTAACTCAAACCTGCGTAACTTTTCTGAGAACTTCAGTACTTGCTAAAGTATGTTTTGAAACAACAGATATAACATATCATTCACAACTCTTAAGACTTTAGGTAAAAAAACTTCATTTTGTATTTTAAAATGGCAACAAAAGATTTAGAAAAGATAACTGGTGGAACTATCAGCAATTATTGTAGTATATTCCCCTGTGAGTTATTTATAAATTATTATGCAAGTATGAATGTGAGAGCATTCAAGAAGAGCATGTGGAGTGTTCAGTGAGTTAGCTTATGACTAACAGAATAGTAAGAGAGCAATTAAAAATGCCAGTTAACATTTAACAAAGTCTGTTCAACTGGAGTCTACATTTGGCGATAAGGATGGCCAGTAGATTACTCCACAAAATGCATGGTTTAGCCACGTTTGACTGTACAGATTCTTCGGGAATAGCAGCAAAGTGGAAGAGATAATTGAGAGCCTTAGAGTTATTTGCATTGGGAAAAGGTGTCGTAGACCCAGACCAAAAGAAAGCATTACTGTTGCACGCAGCCGAAATGAGCGTGCAAGATATTTATTTCACTCTCGAAGAAGAGGAAATTGCTAAAGGAGTAAGTAGTTATGATAGAGCAATCAACGCATTGAATGCGTATTTTCAACCTCAAACAAATGTTCCGTATGAAAGATTATCTTTTCAGGAAACAAGACAACTTGCGACAGAATCCATCGAACAGTACGTGACAAGGCTTCGACAGAAAGCATGGACATGTGAATTCAGAGAGCCAGCGGCAGTAGATGAGCAAATTCGAGACCAAGTGATAAGTGGTTGTTTGTTGCATAATTTGAGAATTAAACTCCTGCAGAAAGGTCAGAATTTAACGCTCACACAGTTGAGAGAAATCACTTGTGCCCTGGAAGATGCAGAAACACAGGCAAGCACTATTGAAGGAAAAAAGGAAGAAGTTAATCGAGTGTATAAAATGGAATTTAGCAGAAAGAGCAATTCAGGAGGAAAAAACAAGAAAATCAAATGCTTCCGTTGTGGTTTAGAAGGACATATGGCAAGAGATAAAGAGTGTAAAGTGTTGGGGATACGTGTCAGAAATGCCATGGAAAAGACCATTTTATGGGGTGTGCAAGAGTAAAAAAGGAAAAGCGTCAAAATCAGAAGGAAAAGACAAACCTGGACTTGTCAGGCATTTAGACAAACCACAGGATGACAGGTATACCTTCACTTTAAAAAGTAAAGATGATGTAGCTGTTGATGCTAAATTAACTGTGCATATTGGGGGTATACCCGTGACTATGATTATTGACTCTGGAGCCACTTGCAATGTTATTGACCGCACCCAGTGGGAGTATTTGAAGGAAAGTAATGTAAAGTGTCAGTCCTCAAAGTGTTCACAAACACTGTACCCCTATGGCAGTACACAGTCTTTGCCAGTAGCGGGAAAGTTTACAACACAAGTACGTGTTAAGGAACATGCAGTAAATGATGTAGAGTTTATAGTGATTGAAGGTCAGGGACAAGCCCTCCTTGGGCGAGCTACCACTGTAGCTCTGTGTGTTTTAAAGCTGGGACTACAAGTTAACCCAGTCCAAAATAATGGATATAAAGAGGGTGGAATCTCCTACATATTTAACAAATATCCAAGTTGTTGTGAGGGAATCGGCAAACTGAAGAATTGCCAACTTAAGATACCCATTGATGAAAATGTAACACCTGTTGCTCAGCCCTTGCGTCATGTGCCATATCACTTATGTGATAAACTGACTAAGAAACTTGATGAGCTTGTTGACTCAGATATCATTGAAGACGTCAGTGGGCCAAGCCCTGGGTCTCACCAGCTGTAGTTATTCCCAAAACCTCTAGTGATGATGTAAGACTATGTGTAGACATGCGCCAAGCAAATTTAGCAGTTAAGCATGAACGCTATCCTGTTCCGACAACTGATGAATTTTTGCAAGATCTAAATGTGAGCAAGTTTTTTAGTAAATTAGATTTAAATTCAGCCTATCACCAAATTGAATTAGCACCCAAGTCGCGAGACATAACAACTTTCTCTACTCACAAAGGACTCTGTCGATATAAGTGATTAATGTTTGGTGTTAGCTGTGCTCAAGAGATGTACCAAAAGATCCTGCAACAAGTACTGCAAGAGTGTGAGGGGACCCATAATACTATGGATGACATTATTATTCATGCGCCAACAGAAGAAGAGCATGATAGAAGGTTTAAAAAAGTAGTGAAAGTTTTAAGTGAGAAAGGCTTTACTTTCAACAAAGAAAAGTGCAAGTTTAAGATGTCACACCTAGAATTTATGGGTCATGTGTTATCAGCCCATGGAATCGGACCAGCAGAACTCAAAGTTAAAGCAGTTCTTGAAGCTCGTGAACCTAAGAATGCAACAGAGGTTCGAAGTTTCTTAGGTTTAGTTAATTTCACAGCTTGATTTATTCCAGACCTGGCTACAGTCTCAGCGCCATTGCATAAGCTCACAAAGTTGAGAGAACCATTCAATTGGGGCTATGAGCAACAGAGAGTGTTTGATGAGTTGAAGAAACACCTTGCAAATGCAGAAACTCTTGCATACTTTGAAAAAACTGCACCAACTACTGTCACTGCGGATGCTAGCCCTGTGGGTCTTGGTGCTGTATTACTCCAACAGCAAGGTGGAGAGCCGAGAGTTATCAGCTATGCGAGCAGAAGCCTCAGTGATACCGTCGGAGTGCAGATATTTGCAAACAGAGAAAGAAGCCCTAGCAATTGTATGGGCTTGTGAACAATTTAACGCAAATCTTTATGGTTCAGAGTTTGAGTTAGTAACTGACCATAAGCCATTAGAGTGTATATTCTCTCCAAAGTTGAAGACCTGTGCAAGAATCGAGATATGGTTGCTTAGGATTCAACCCTACAAGTTCACGGTAAGATATGTACCAGGTCCTAAGATTATCACAGATTCGTTGTCAAGACTTTTGAAGCCCCAGTCAGCTTCAACTTCAAGTTATGAGACTGACGAGTATGTAAAGTTTGTTGCCAGTGCAGTAACCCCTGTCGCCACGACAACCTGTGATGTTGAAAGAGCATCTGAGTATGATCCAGAATTGCAAAGTTTACGTAGTTGTATTCTTATGGGAAATTGGAATCATTGTGAGTTTAAAGAGTATTTGCCAGTCTGGAAAGACTTGTGTTTGATCGGACAACCTGTTCTGCGAGGGACAAGGATAGTAATAGCAAGGAAACTTAGACAGCAAGTTCTCGACATTGCTCATGAGGGCCATCCAGGAATAGTCGCAATGAAACAAAGGCTTCGATCAAAGGTATGGTGGGCAGGCATTGATCGAGAAGCAGAAAAGGTGTGCAGAGAGTGTTACGGCTGTCAACTAGTAAGTCAACTGACGAGACCAGAGCCAATGACATGCATGGAACTTCCTAATGCTCCGTGGTAGCATCTTGCATGTGATCTTCTAGGCCCATTACCATCAGGCAACTATATTTTTATAGTAATAGATTACTATAGCAGATTTTTTTAACTTGAGTTTACGAAAACTACAACGACAGAAAAGATTACATCAATTTTAGCAAGAATCTTTGTAACTCATGGTCTACTGCTGTCATTAAAGACCGATAATGGACCCCAGTTCGTTAGTGACCATTTCCAGAAGTTTATGCAAGACAATGGCATTGAACATCGCAGAAACACCCCCCTTTGGCCTCAGACCAATGGAGAAATTGAGAGGCAGAATCATAGTGTTCTAAAGAGATTGAGTATTGCTCAAGCAGAAGGACGAAGTTTGAAGTCTGAAGTAGACAAGTTCCAAGTTATGTATCGCAGTACTCCTCATTTAACTACCAGAGTAAGCCCAACAGAATTACTTTATGGAAGAGAGTATGGATCAAAACTACCACAGCTCGAAGAATCTATGGGTGAGAGTGAAGTGAGAGACTGCGACTGCGAAAAGAAAGATAAAGAGAAGTTGTATGCAGATAGTAAAAGAAATGCAGCTGAAAACAATTTTGAAGTTGGTGACAGAGTTTTACTTAAACAAGAAAAGAAAAACAAACCGTCAACTACCTTTGAACCAGTCCCAGTTACTGTACTACAAAAACAGGGAAACAGTGTATTAGTCCAGAAAAATGATGGAGTTCAGTACAGGAGGAATATCACTCATGCCAAGAAGTTTGTGGGACAAGAAAAGTCAACGAATCCAGTGAAGAGCTGTCCGGAAGACATACTTCAGAAGACGCCTCCCCAAGATCAACCAAGTCCTGGAGAGATACTACAGGAGACACCTCCAAGTCCAAGTCGGAACCACAGTAGGGATCAGTTTCCACTTACTGATGATCGCGTGAAGGTCCGTCCAACCAGAGAGCGGTGATTGCCTAAAAGATTCGAAGACTATGTCCTGGGCTATGTAGAAGACCCACCATGAACTTGAACTTTGTGCTTAACTGTGTGTGTTACTAACTTGATATTTTGTTTACATTGAAAAGGAATTGAAAAGATCCATTTGGAACCTGAATTTTGAGGAAACTAGTTGTATTGCTATAATGAACTTGTTATTTGTTACCTAAGAACAATAACTTTAAGAAAAGGAGGTATGCAGTATATTCCCCTGTGAGTTGTTTATAAATTATTATGCAAGTATGCATGTGAGAGCATTCGAGAGAAGCATGTGGAGTGTTCAGTGAGTTAGCTTATGACTAATGGAATAATGAGAGAGCAATTAAAAATGCCAGTTAACATTTAACAAAGTCTGTTGAACTGGAGTCTACAATTACGGATGTTTTAAAATTAACTGAAGATGGGCTGAGGCAAGATGCTTGTCGGCTGGGATTTTGGATGGGGCACTGTTAAAAATTAGAAAAATATGGAAACTGTATCTAGGCATATTTTCATCATATAACTCTCAAAATTGGCAAAACAGTTTTTTTATAGTACTCTGTTTGAAATGTAAAAGTGTTTTCGTGTCACTCAGAAAAATTATTTATTTACCATGGCATCGACAGTTAACCGTATCGACCATGGTTAACAGAACCTCTATGATTTGCCAGTCATATTGTGCATTTTTTAAAAAAAGGCTGTCATAACTTGCATATTCTGCTGTATTGCTAATACAGGCTTAAGAAAAAAACTTGTACAGTAAGACACATTTCTGCCAATTGACTAACGAGTGTTTTACATTGTAGTGTGCAAAAATGGAAGGGCCACTAAACTTTTAAGACTACTCCAAAATAATAGCAGTGACTCTCAAAATAATCTTGCGGAGAATGTGTGAGTCGGAAATACCGTCAATTCTCTCTAAGACAGACACCTTGGGGACCAGCCTTAATTGTCCACCTTAAAGAGGTGTCTGTCTTATAGAGACTTAAAATACAGTAAATGACCGAGAAAACGTATGGCAAGGACCAATGTTTGGTGACACGGACAGTCTGTCGTATCTTGGTGTTCGTCCCACCTCCAAGCTGAACATCCAAAACTTTTCTTAATTAAATAATTACAAGAAAGAACTTACATTTTCAAGAAGAAAACTGCCGATTCCGCATCATCTTCTGGTAAGTTCCCCCCAACATCTTTACCAATAAGTCCTTCAAGAACTTTCAGAACTTCTTCACAAACCGCACTCAAATCTTTTGCAACTTTTGCAATATAGTCATCAGTAATTGCGAGATACGATTCGTTTTCTTTCGCCTTAACAGACTGCAACTGACGCCATGAGGCTCGATGGCGGCCGACTACGTTCTTGTAGGCCACTGAAAACAGATTTCGCTCCTCTGAACTTAAATTCGAGTGGTTCGATGCGACGTCTTTCATATAAACTACCATATCTAAACAAGAAAAAATCACTGATCAATACACTTATTCCGAACCAACCGTATCATTGTAAACCAAATTTTAATCTTTTACCAATACTTATGTATGAATGGCAAAACCACAAGCAATAAAATTTGAAATCAAAGGACTTGCTAGCAAAAACTTACGGGCTTATTCTACTGTATATTGTATCATAAGTTGAGTTTTTATCGAGGTAACCCTCCGCCGACCCAGCTTGGATTCGTTACACAAAAGTTTATATCTTTCTGCAAAAATCTAGTGTAAATTATGTACATACCATCATATCTTTCAGCCTGTTCTGCAAGCTTCGCCATGAAAACAAGATCTTCTCTTGAAAAAGATTCGTCTGCCATCTCGACAACTAAATGTGAGCACCTTTCGAAAATCAAAATGGCGGTCAAAGGGTGCGGTGCTCTTCAAGTCACGTGACCTATATACCGGTTTCCGAGGCAACGCAACTTGCGCAAGTACCGAACGCGGGAACATCTTTCCCGCCCGTAAGGTTTTGAAACTAGTCAGTTCGGCAAAACATGATAGAAAGCTTTCAAAAACCTATATTCTGAACATTTTTGAGAAACTTAGCTTAAGTTCAAGTATTAATATTGGTCTTCCTAGTGTTTTTGGTCATAGCTATTGGAGAATGGCCAATTTTTTTTAAAAATTTACTGACCAGGCATTAAAGGTTTTCAAATGCAAATCAGCAAATATATAGCCAAGATCAAAACACCCTCATTAACACCTGCAACAAAAATATTGTGCAAACCAGGGTTCATACAGCAGTATTGTATTACTTAATTCAATTCAATTCTGGGTTGTGCATTTATTTTATCGAAAACACCATAACTTTAATTTTTTCCATCTAAAAGAAAATATCGCAAAAGAAAATTTGAAATCGAAATATCGAAATTTAAGGAAAAGATAGACATTTCACCTTAAGTGACCAAAGACACGGTTGAACGCAGGCACACGCATGTACTTGCTTTTCCCGGTGTACGCAAACCTTGCGCTTGCCGCTTGCGTTTGGTCTTCCAAGTGTGAATGTCTTTGCGCATGCGTTTGTCTCTAGTGTGAAAACGTGTACGTATTTAGAGAGAGAGTTAAAGGGGAATTGAACTCTAAAATCAACATTTTTTAAATTAAATTCTTCAAGGTATTGAGAATATATCTAAAAGTTTTTTTTCTTGTATCGCGCTGATTTTCCGGGAATTCTAGTGTATGTGCGTGTTTCGGGTCGTCGTTGTTTGACAAAAGTTGATTTTAGGGTTCAGTTCAATCGAGAAACTAGCCAAGAAACCAAGAAGCTTAAAGAAAGTGTTGATATTACTGCTGACCCCGGTGGGGATGGAGTCAGTTGAGAATCGCACATGCACCGGAATACAGAACAAAGATCTTCATCTATGTGCATTCATTACAGTTCGTTACACCTTTAATTTACTTGCATAAGTCAAGTTTTACCAAGTTATATTTATGTCAAAATTAGAGAATAAACTCAAATTATTACACGAGGGAGATGAAAATTAGTGTTTACAAAGTAACTTCACAAGCACTACTGAACCAAAGGTTATGGATTGGCGGCTGATTTTTAAAAAATGCAAATTTGTCGGAACCATTCATGATGTCATCAAATGAAAATTATAAATAATAATACCTCAAGAACCAGAAAAGATTTTGGCAAAAAATTTTTACCGCTATTTCTTATTTAGCAAGGCCTATCCATTGAAGAAATAAAATTTTCCACTTCCTGATATGCACTTTAAAACCTCATTGCATTGTTTCATTTTATAATTCAGATCTTTCACGCTGCAATTTGAGAAATTACTTCAGTTCGATCGCTACAAAGCCGGTTGTGCACGATGTGCCGACAATCTACTTTTATCAGTCAGCAGTACTTTCAACACGGAAATAAACCAAAAAGCTAGGGCAAATTAACTGATAAAATCATCTATAACTGAAATAACAATGAGTGCATGGAGATTAGTTTCGAAGAAACTGTTTAAAACTTGTTTGTACTAATATCGAAAAGTTACAATATCATTTTGGGTCCTTAATACATGAATGATAGTAACTTTCATAACATTTACCTGTCAAGTAGAGGAGATTCCCCACTGCTTAAACCTAACTTTCTAAAATCAGGGTTCATACACCTTCAGAACTTAAAAAAATCCAGGGTTTTCCAGGGCTATATTTTCATTTTTTCCAGGGCTTTTTTAATTCCAGAATGAAAATATTAACGTTAAAAATCAACTGTTAAAACAACGTTTTAGTAATTAATGTAATGAAAATTTGTATTTATTGGACTTAATATAACAACGACATGCAAAAATTAAGTTTGAAGTCTTAGTTGTTACTTGAAACAAAAAACAATGCATCATTTGGGAAATCTAGTTTTTTCAAGGAAATTCTATGAAATTTTCCAGGGCTTATCAATGAAAAATTTCCAGGGCTTTTCCAGGGGTTTCCAGGGATTTCCAGGGCTTCAAAAATTTTCCAGGGCTCGTACGAACCCTGCAAAATATAAAATAAAATAAAAAAAATCTAAAGAAGTCATTTCCAATAGAAAGTGAAGTGAGGCGAACTATTTTTAACCTTCTTATGTTGCCTTGACTTTCCAGGATTTTAAAGGACCATGGCAACCCAGCCAACGTGTCTTCACTTGGCGTTGCCGCTTTATGTTTCGCAGTTATTAGTGAGATTTAGCACCGCGTATACGTGAGACGGCAAACGTCAATTTGCCGTCTGAAGTTTGCCGTATTTCTGTCTTGTTTTCTTGGTTTTAACTTCATGTTGACGTGAGCTTCAAGCGAAACACGCGAGCGACTCGAATTAGACTGGAAACTTGTGTCAAGTAAATTCAGTGCAATTAAAATCTTATTCTGAAAATACATATTGGCTAAGAAAAAAAGATTTTTTACTTTTTGTATGTCACAAATAACATTTGTTTGATTCCCGTTAATGAAAATTGACAATAGGCACTATCTGAACAATATCTTGTGTTGTTTTTCAATTTGGCTAACCAAACATTAAGCATTAAAGTCTCTTTTTATACTTGAAAAAAAGATAAAAATATCTTACGTAAATATCATATGCGAAAACCCTTACTTTGGCAAACGTGAAACGGCAGACGCGGGAAAATCTTGCCGACGTGATCACAGTTCACGTTCGCGTAAACGCGGTGCTAAATCTCCCTATTGAAAGCACTGTTTTGTAGCAGTTTATTTTCTATACCACCACTGCTTTGTATACGAGTGAATTACCCATGGCTATTGCCTTAGCCCAAGTACTGATTTGCAAACAATAATTGCACCTTGAACCAGTTTTATGAATATTCAATTAATAATTTGACTTTGATGCATATTCTAAGAGCTATTGAAGGTCCGAAAGCTCATGTAAATATTAATCTGACCTTCCCAGTCTTGCTCTGTACATAGTATTACATATTACATAGGCTCTTTGCGACTGGGGGTCACGTGGCTTCAGTAACCTTTAACAAATGGTAACCATTTTTGAATAGAACCCGATCGTATTTAAAAGTTTTTTTTTCGTGTTGCACCGATTATCCGCAAGGGTAGCGGAAGCAAAAAATTACTGGGGGGAAGGTGAGGCACCGTGGAAATTTGAAAAGTTCAAAAAGAACTGTTCATGTTCAAAAATACAGTGGTTAGCAGACATTGTATATGGTACCAGTTAAAAGCGGCTCATCTTTACAAAACTTGTTTACGATGGATGAAAATATGCAATAACTTAAAGTTTAAATGTATAATCAGTGTAGTCTCAAAGGAAATCATCACACATCAAATTGCCAAGCAGTGCAAACAGTATCCATTTACTAATAATACATGAATATATATAAATATGTATATATATATAAACCATACACTTACACAATTTCAGAGCAAATTCTCTAAATGATAGCCTTTAAATAAATCGAATGAAAAAGAAATGAACAAATAAAGAAACACATCTAAGAATATCATTAAAAACCTCAACCATCAACACACTACCAATACTTGATATCCTCTACCTTCTGCACAACCCTTCCCCCACTTCAACAACCCCAACTCTGTAAGCAAATCTTTTTTTTCCCTAACAGAGCTCAAGCAAAAATTTTGTTCTTGGTTGTAAGAAAAAAGAATTTAATTATTTAAAGCAAACTCCTCACTATCAAAAGCAAAATTCTATTCAAGTCTTTGAAAAAAAGTTATGGATCATAATTGGAAAAATTCTTTAGAACTAAAATTTGTTGATTTGGGGAAAGAGAGGGAGAAGGCAATGCCTGCATTGCACCACAAATAACCTGGCAGGGATCTATTTAAATAAATGCAATTATTTGCCAACTCATGTTGGCTGCTCTGCCTGAACTCTGGTACTCTAGACAAATTTAATTAGCCTATGTACCAAAAACGTGCAAGGTATCAATTTGCATTCTTAAAGTAGTTAAATATCTTACAATAACTTACGGGTAGAGAATGAATAATAACAATGCTATAACGAAGTCTACTTAAAATTTTGAAGTACTTAGTACCCAGGGGGGGGGGGGGGGTACTCCAATATAGTTTTGGTGGAGGTGTGCCGCTGGGTTTGCGAAAGTCCTACCCTTTACTAGAGTAAATTTTGCAAATTTTGTTGCCCTATACCAGAGTACCCGTTTTAAATCCCAACACTAAAACAGGATTTGTTTACACTGTGTGACATAGAAAAGCAAAAACATCTGACTTGATATAAAACCCAGGATATAAAGAGCTCAAGTGTTCTGGATTTCAATGTTTTGTTATTACGACTATTATATCCGCTTTGTGATGCCCTTAAACGTGACCCTATTCTAGACCAAATTTGTATGATACTAGACCCTATCCCAGAGTAAATGACTTGAAAACCATACCCTTTCCAGCGGCACATACCCGTATAGACAATGTATGGGAGTACCCCCCCCCAGGATTCAGTAGCTCAACAGGTTTTTCTAACTCAATTAAGCAGGTTTCATTTGTTCTCAGGACTACTGACTGATCTACTGTTCTACCACAGTCTGATCTTTTTTGTTCTGATGCATCATAAATACACATCTACATCTAAGTACATCTTCATTGTTAAGAAAGTCAAATTAATAATGCATTGGAAAATTTTTAAACAACAATCTCTAGGTAAGAGGTCCAAAAATTGATCATTTCAAAAAACATGGTGGCTTTACACTTCACAATGCCAAATGACCAAACACCTTTAAAAGAGGCAAAGAGAAAACCACAGTCGATGAAACTTTTTCTTGTACTTAAGAAACCACAACGCTTTGCAGGCTAAACACCTCTAAAAGAGGCAAAGAGAAAACCACAAATGATGAAACTTTTTCTACTTTTTCACACATTGTAGGTGGAATTTAAGATTTAAGGTTTCTTTCTTTCTTTCTTATGGGCAACTTTGACATTATGCATTAGGAACTGTGTGTAAATGTATAGAATGCCAAATTTTTCAAAACGGTCAATTGGGCATTTTGTCTAAAAAATTGATATATTAAAGACCACACTTAATATTCTCAAAACCAATAATTACCGATTTTTTACAGGCACTTAAAGTGTATATATCGGAATCGTGGAATTTAGAGTGTTAGAAAGTATATCGAAAAAGAAGAAAAATGTCGTTTATTTCATTAAAATAACTCTTTTGGTTGCTGAGATATTAAGGTTTTCCAAATATGTAAATTAGATAGGTTGTGACGTCATGCCAGGAACTCAGATGAGAGTAAATTATAAAACCACAGCTATCT
>JAOBAT010054313.1:0-28593 GCA_026413305.1 Hydrozoanthus tunicans
TTGGCTGATCGCATTCCATTGTTACGTTACATTACGGTTACACGATTTCGAGAATTTTTGCGCCTCGCACGGCTCTAAGAGCTGCCGCCTCGCCAGCCTCGCGTCTTCGCTCGGCTGGCTCGTTGGCAATCAGCAGAAATATTAGGGACCTACATTAGGAAAACCAAGAAAATAACCGGGATCATTGTTGAATCCCTGGAGTTTAGGATAAGCCAATATGCAAATGACACGACCACCGACGGATCTACAGATTCTTTCATTGCTACACTGGAAGTCCTGGAAAGCTTTGGTCAGCTGTCCAGTTTAAGAGTAAATTATGAAAAAACAAAGGCGATGTGGATCGGAACGTATAGACACAAAGAAAAAAATGAAGTAAATGACAAAGCTATAGAATGGCCAGATAAAGCTAAAGCCCTTGGAGTATGGTTTACTTTAGATGTGGAAAGATCTCAGCAACTGAACTATAAGGAACGTTCAGAAAGAATATCGAAAATAAAAAATGACTGGTCTCATCAAAGGCTGACCCTCCTAGGCAAAATAACAGTGATAAAAAGCTTACTAGCATCTCAGCTTGTATACATCCTTAGCCCTCTTCCAACAAATAGCGAGTATGTTGAGCCAATTCAAAAAGAGTTGTTTGCGTTTCTGTGGGATAGAAAAACTGATAAAATAAAACGAACCGACTTATGTTGAGGGGGGCTTAAAATGCTAGATCTAAAACTTTTAGCGGATCTCTTAAATTTACATAGATACAGAAATATTTAAAGTGTATATGACAGAATTACGGTTTTGCGTTCTTTCAATTATTCATGCTTTCTTGGAGAGGAATTGCCGGCTTACTGCCCGTCAGAACATTTTTGAACCTATTTTTTCAATTCGAATTATGCCAAATTTTCAATTTAAAATGTTCAAAAGAGCGCGCGGCAAAAATACCACGTGAGTGATGTTCGTAACGTCACAAGGTTTAAAGAAAAAACAAAATGGTTGAAAGCAAAGTCAGAGCGAAAGCAACGAGTCATCGAGGGAAATATTGTAAGGCCGGAGTGCCAAATGGGGTAAGCTGCAAGAATACGAGATACACACCGGGAATTTCAATGCATTTATTTCCAAAAGATCCAGTTGTTCGGGCGAAATGGGTCAAGTTCGTTCGCAGACATCGAGTGGATTTCACCGGAGAAAATGATGAAAAATGGAAAATATTCCTCGATTTTCGTCTCAAACGCTATGTTTGTCCTTTAATCTTCTCGTGCAACATAAGAAAAGAAGACATTCAGAATCTAAAAATTTCTGATCATTTTACAAAAGAAACCCTAGAACTTTGGGCCGGATTCACTTTACCGAAAAAGATAGCCAAGACCAAAAGAAAAGGGAACAAGTCCTTCGGAATAACCCTTGTATTCGAGTCGGAAATGAGCCAGTTTATTATAATAACTGGGTCGAAAAAGGAGTGTTGAGTATTAAAACAGTTTCAAGATGATTATGGTGTATGGATTATGATGTGTTCAAAGAAAAATACAAAAATATCAAGACATACTTTCTTCAATATTTGTCAATTATATCAGCAACAAAGAAGTACTTGAAGTCAAACTTAGGTTCAAAAGAGAACAAGGAAGCCAAAGCCATTACAGTCCAACAAACATTTATGCAACCTAAACTAAATAGATTTGTTTATAATAAAATTCTGACAAACAGAACATCAGTACCGTATAAAAGATAAGAGAAGTGGGCTAGGGACTTTGGCTACTGTCAACAAACCCCTTCGAAGATATCCCTATCTTCCTCATGCACAGTTTAAACCCGTTTAAGAACTTTTCATTTCAAATACTTGCAAAGGAGAATTTCAACAAATGTTTTCCTTGAAAAGTGTGAGCTTGTACCAAACGATAAATGTAGCTTCTGTAAAGATGAATCAAAGATTTTAATTCGTTTGTTCTTCCTATGCCCATTCACAAAACTGTTTCCGCAGAAGTCCTCAATTATGTTGACGTGTAGGGTCAATCCACAGTATTCATACCTGAACAATGGATCTTTAAATATTTTAGGACAACTAAATATATTTGTGAAGCTGTTGCTTTATGTCTGTAGTTTGTTTTAAAGTGTAGTTTGGGGCGATAAAATGCCGAGAAAGGTGTATAAAATATAATAAATTAAAGAAAATAGAAAAAACAGCCGTTGCGGAGGAGACAAACATATTTCTTGTTATAAGATAAAGTAAATACTAGAATCTTTAAAAAGTTTGTTAGACACAAAGTTCTTCCAGTAATTATTATACAATAGTTAGTGCAAGTTTGTGTATTAAACGCATTTTGTTTCCTTAATGTCTTCTCCGCAACGATTTGACACCTAAAAGTTTCTGTCATTTGTAACACAATGAAAATATTTCTTAAATTCTTTGATAACTTCTAATTTACTCATTGGGTTTTATTATGCTGTGGTGATACACTTTTCAGATTACTAAACAATATTTTTATTGCCACTCTTTTTGCTGCGGAGTGGACATTCTGTTGCGGAAAAGACACAATTGCGGATGTGTTAATCTATTATTTGCTCCAACTTCAAGCTCCGCAGGTATGACACTAAAGAAACGTGTATACCTATTAATCCCAGCAGAGGGCGAAGGCTCCATTTCAAGACAAAGGCAAGGGCGTACCTTCAAAGAATGAAAGGGATAAGGAAATTGCACTCTGTCCAAACGACCCCGACCCAAGGCAAAGTTCTTATGTGTGTGACAAGTGTTTGCTTGGCAAAAGTGATTTGTGTGTGAACTCCGACTTTGTCGACAGTCCACAAGAGACAGTGATTGCTACTGCTGGTGACCCTGCTGTCACAAGACAAAACAAAGACACTGCTAATCAAGACCATGTCAATGGGCTGACAGATTTGGTGGAGGCTGATAGCGCTGTAGCCATTGCAGCAACTGGTGATGCACTCTATGACTACTACAGAGATTCCAACCCTCCCGATTTGATCGGGAGTCTCCCGATTTGATGTGCTGCCTCCCGCTCCTCATCAAATCCTCCTGATTTATCATAAAATTCTGAAAACAAGGGAAAAATGCTAATCTTTAGCATTTTTGCGATGTATTACACCTTCTTTCGATCGTATTGTGATGAGAGATAATTTATCTCTTACCCAGTCTCTCACCGCGTGTTGTTGTACAGACTCATTCGGAAGGCAGTCTTACTCCATTTAGCAGCTCCAAAATGGCAGACAAGCATGACCGATCTGAGTCGACTGAAAGTAATACAGAATCAGAAGTCGCTGAAGATAGTCGTTGCAATCGAAAGCAGGCCAAGAAGAAGAAAAAATATAAAACCAGTTACTCCAAGGAGTGGGAGAAGACGTATACATTCCTCAAGGCTTGTTCTACCCATGTTTCCGAAAGGAAGTACAAGTTCCACTGCAGCTGTTGCAATTCAAATCTATCGTGTGCACAAGGAGGCATCAATGTTGTTCCCAAACACGCAAGTAAAGATTGATTCCTAAATAGTTTAATTAATTAAAATCATTTATCTAAACCTCCATATGTTTAACTAGTGTATAAAAAGTGACATTTGATTTGTTTCATCTTGGCTTTTACTTTTAGCTACCACAACACATAAAGTGAATGAGAAAGCAGCAAAGAGTAGTTTACTACGCAAGTTTTTGCGGAAACCCGCTGAGGAGGACCCAACAACTGTTCATCCATCAATACAGGCTGAAATTAAAAAGGCCATAATGATCGTTCGTCACAATACACTTTTTAATTTATCAGACCATCTGACACAAATTATTAGATCTGAATTCCAAGGTAATGCTGCTGAAAATTTTGCTTGTGGACATACTAAGACTTCTGCCATTATTAACTGTCTTGGAGACGAATTTAAGGCTGAATTGGTAGATGATATGAAGAAGTTTCCATTCAGCTTCATGATTGATGGAAGTAACGACACTGGAATAGCAAAAATGAATCCCATCACAGTCCGCACTTATGATGTCAACTTTAACAGAGTAAAGACAAAGTTTTTTGACATGAACCTCATTGAAGGAAGTACTAGTGGAACAGCTGCAACTATCTTTCAGCATGTTGATGCTTTTTTCCAGAAATATAACATTTCTTGGCATTCAGTAACAGGACTGGGAGTTGACAGCACCAAAGTTAACATTGGTGCATGTGACTCTATTAAAAGTCTGTTGCTGGCAAAAGAGCCCAACGTTGTTGTTGTCCATGTCATATGTTGCACAATGCAGCAGCAAAAGGTGCCACTGCATATGCAGATGCTACTGGTTTTGACTTGGAAGATCATTGTGTTGACTTGTATTATTGGTTTGACAAATCTACTAAGAGGAAAGGCATTTTAAAGGAGTATTGTCAGTTTTGTGATACTGAGTATGAGGCAGTGGTGAAGTACGTTTCTGTCAGATGGCTTTGTCTAGAGCGTTGCTTGGATAGAGAATTAAAGAAATACCAGGCCCTGAAGTCATATTTTCTGTCAGAACACGAAAGAGACAATCGATTTAAACGCTTGAACGAATCATTCCAACACCCAATGAGCGAAATATATCTCATATTTTTTTCAGTCAGCAATTGCCTTGCTTACCAACTTGAACAGGTTTTTGCAAAGGGAAGCTCCTCTCATATACTTGATGCATACACAGAAGGGGCAACTCAGAAAGCTTCTGAATGAAGGGGACATTGACAGTCGCGATGTTGACAAATTTTATGATGGTGTCAGAAGGTTTTACATCGCAGCTTTCACATACTGCACGAAATGGTTACCACTTGACAACCCACTGATGAAAAACTGTGTTTTCATTGATTTCAGTGAAAGGAATAAATGCAGTATGGACAATGTAGAAGGAGTGCTGTCTTCTCTTGGGCACATACACAGAGAGATGATCGATAATCCTCGAGCAATGGATACGTTAGAAGAGGAATTCCTTGTCTATCATGCTATGAGTGAAGCAGACATCCCAGTGCACATCTGGAAAGAATAAAAAGTTGTGGAAAAGTTGGATGATGACAGCACTGAGAAAGTGACATATCATTGGATGGGCATGATATGGGGAAGTTTGCAAGAGAAACTTCCAAATCTTAGCAAGGTGGCATTGGCTGTTTTGACAATACCACACAGAAATGCAGGAGAAGAGCAGGTGTTTTCCATGATAAGGAAAGTTAAAACAGATTTTCGTTCTAAATTGGATCTTCGAAGATCGCTCAGCTCGATTATGAATATCAAAATGAAGCCAGAAAACTTACTACCATGTCACAGATTCAAGCCTTCTAATAACCTGTTAACAAAATGCAAAGCAGCGTGCAAAGAATATAACAGAGACCATACCAGTGTGGCATCCCACTAATGCATTTATGCCTTGTGGACATTTACAAGTATTCATGAATTTTGGCCATGAACTCTCGATTTGGCCATGGTCTAAAAGAAATCTCCGTTTGATTCTGAAAAGATGGATTAACAACAGTAAAGAACAGCCCACAGATGTCTGTGATAAGAATAAACTAAAGACCTTATAGAATAACTCAGAAATGATGTCAAATTGCAGGAAAAGGCACTTGAGAGAATCAAAATTTGAAACGTTTCCTGGGGGGGAATGCCCCCAGACCCCCCTAGAGGGTCGCACCTTCGGCGCTCGTTTTAGCGCCTCAGGCGCTAAAGCAGTCTCCCTATTTTCCTTCATAAGGGGTTGGAATCTCTGCTACTACCTGCTTAAAGTTTCAAGCCCTGGTACAATCATCCTGCCAGTTGACACTATTGATTTTATACGGAGCAGCATATCAGAAAGGAGCATTTGTTATTGAAGGGAAATTTTTGCTCAGAGACAACATTATCGACATGACATAAAAGTTAGACAGCAAGCAAGCAATAGTTTATGCCAACACAGTACGAGCCATATTTGGAGAGCTTGCAGTGATTAAAAAGCGAAAGAAAGAACTGTTCAAACTCTCACTTGTCCAGCATGAAGAAACTATGCTTTTTAGTAGTTCTCACTTCTGGGATTTATTTACAAGTTTTTAAGTATTTAAACAGTGGTCAAGTTGACTGTGGCATACTTTTCTTGCAATAGCTGCACTTATATTCAAATTTGAAAAATGGCCACGCCCCATTGCATTGTCAGTAATAATAATAATATGCAATTTCATCAATATTTATTACTAAACTGAACTGTGATTATTCTAAAGACTCAACAGAACTTTTGCAAACAAAATAGAAGAAAGTTTGAAAAGTTTTGAATTTTAGCTCATGTTACGCCTTTGTACCCCTGGATCATGCTATTGGTCAAAATGCTCTTTCTTGTACACGTTTAAGTTTGTGCATTTATGTCAGTTCTGAGCACAATTGTTTCAATTTAAGACTATGGATCCAGCATGTTAGGCCAAAAAAGCAAAAAAACTGTTGACAAATTGGTTAGGCAGCGCCCATTATTGTGTCAATTGCTAAGTTAATTGACTGGATAAAATACAATGATTTGCATTAGTTTTCCATTAAACAGAGGTTTTACAGCATTTAAGCTGTGTCATATTGCTTGATGTTTAAATTTGAAATTTTTTAGTTTTTTCACACATACATTTTGTCCTCTCCGCAACAGAGGCAAATTCCAATAAGGTATTTTTTTAATAACAGTATTGATCAGTTTAACGATTATTTTTTACTTTGGATAAAAAATAGATTTAGTACTTTGTAATATAAAAACTAAAGCCAACTTGAAGATCTTTTAAATTCAGAGAAATTTCCACTTCATTTTGTTACATCAAATGATGCAAATTTCCTGTGTCTTCTCCGCAACGGTCATTCATTACATCGCATTCACTAATGAGTTTGATTTGGAGTAAATGCAAATTGCTCTGCACATAGTTTTAACGAGTTTTTATCTAAAAATGGGAAAACTGAACTGCTATGAAAAGTAGGTTTCAAGCCAGGCCATGATTTTAATCTCTAGATTGTCTTCTCCGCAACAACGGAATACTGTGGACTGACCCAGTATTGGAAGAGATGTCCGAGAGGTGTACAACACCTTCACCTTGGCCGAGCCAGATGACAACATAAAAGTTGGCCCAATTCTCTAAAAGTTCACTGAGTACTACAATCGGCGAAAGAACATAACATTTCTTCGCTACCAGTTCTTCTCACATGGCCAAGTTGAAAGGACAGCAATTTGGTCAATTCATAGCTGCCCACAAGAAACTCCCAGTAGACTGCGAGTTAAGTGACCTAAAGGATTCACTTATAAGAGACCGCATTGTATGTGGTACCGCTGACACCAAGCTTTGAGAATAATATCTTCGAGAGACTTGGTCAAGCTGCAGAGGAGACACAAAAACATGCCAGCGAACTGCACAATATCAAACCCCCCCACAGTGGGCACCATAGATTCCAGTTCCAAAGCACAAGGACAGCAGAAATCGGTGCGAGCAGGTTTCTTCAAGAACTGCTGGTTTTGTTGAAGAGGACGACTTGCATACAAAAAAAGATGTGTAGTTCTTGTGAATCCCTTTATCATTTTGCTCGTTTCTGTCCCCAGCAAAAATCAGTGACAAGAAAGAGGCAAGTTGGCCCATTCAACTGCAACTGAGCATTTTTCTATGGTCATAGCAGTTCCCGCCCCAAACAAACTGCAGATGAACAAGAATTTTTCATTGGAGAAGTTACCATTCCTCCCCACGGCCTTTTGATTCCTCTGTTTACTCAGTTAACACAGAAGTTTCCGACCTGGAATGGACAGTTCATATCAAAACCAACGGAACTCTGATCACTGTCGAATTCTATGTGGGGAACATTGTGCTAAAATATTTCGACCCATCAGAAAAGTTTCTTTTACTCATACTTGAGTAAAAGTAGCATCGGTGCATGATAACCTTTGGTGCCCAGTTGCATATTCCAGTAGGTCTATGTCTCCAGCTGAATGCAACTATATGCAGATCGAAAAAGAAATACATAGCATAGTATTTTTTATGCAAGCAATTTAACGACTTTCTTTTCAGCCAAGATTTCCTCGTAGAAAACAACCACGACCTCTGCATACCCTTTTTCTTAAACCCATCATCAAAACACTACCTTGCATTCAGCGATTTTTATTGCGTTTAAAAAAGTACAACTTCACAATGAAATACACCCCAAGTGACGAAATGGCAGTCTCTGACCCACTCAGCCATGCATATCCACTGGATACATCAACACCAGAGGTTAGCCATTCTGATATGACACTTTATGTTCATTCTATTATTACTAATCTGCCAATTAGCAACAAAAAATTTCCCTGAGACCACAGCCTGCAGCAATTGAAGGAATATGTTCAAAATGGTTTGACTGAAGACAAAAAAGCGCTTAATTATGACGTACAACCTTGCTACCAATACAGACATGACATAACTTCTGCATATGGTATACTTCTAAAAATAGAACGCATCATAGTTCCCAAAAGCGTGCACACAGAAATGCATAAAACTGTCCATGCAGGAGATCTTGTAATAGATAAATTCAAAGCTAGAGCCAGAGAAGTCCTGGTCTGGCCTCGAATGACAAGCGAAATCACAAATATGATAGAAAATTGCAGTGTTTGTGTGGAAATTACAGTAGACACAGGCAACACAAAAAGAACATCTTTTCCATACGAAATTCCAGAGCAACCATGGGTTAAAGTAGGCAATGATCTCTTCTATTTCAATAATCTAGATAGTTCTACTATCGTTTAAAAAAATGTATAAAAGGCTAAGAGTTTAAAAGATTAAAGTACCAAACGTTTTCGACTAAGTCATCTTCATGGTACTGATTTGCCGCGTAAAATATTCAGATCTTTACAGTCTTAACTAATCCCCATTGGGAAAAGGAAAATGGGGTGTGCTTATAGCTTTTTGTTAAGTGATGGATTTCTTGTTGCGATCATTAGCGCTTCTTTGATTTTTCTGTTTTCCCATTGTTTGGCAGGTGTTACTATTTCCCACGTGAAAGAATGTGTTGGGAATTTTCTAAGGTGTCTCGCGGGTTCTGACATTTTTGTTTTGTCCTGGTGTTCATTTATCCGTACGCTTAGATTTCTTTGCGTTTCGCCAATATAACTTTCTCCGCAGCTACACTGTCCTTCATAAACCAGATGGGACTTGTGGTGGTTTTTATCTTTTAACTTGAATAGGGACTTTATTTTTCGAGTTTGCCAAATGATTTCTACTTTGTATCTGTGCTGTGTAAAACGATTTCTAAACCAAAGAAGGATATAAAAGACAAACTTCTGGAGAGACTGAACACTTACCATCAAAACATCAATTTTACCGTAGAAGAAAACCCAAGCCATTTCCTCGACACAGAGTTCAGATACAACAACAGGAAACTTATGTCAAATAGTTCTACTATCATTACACAACTTAAATCAATCATGTGGGGATTCCTTAAGTAGTAATTTCTGACAATGGGCCGCAATTCTCTTCCCACTAGCTCCAAGCCAATTAAATTCAGTTCAATTCAACTTCATTACATTTCGTACATATTTACAAGATTAAGACACACCACTACTGGCCTGCAAATAGTATGGAACTAATTGAGGCAGATCAGTGGTTACAGTTGATAAACGTTTCTAGCTAAAATATACAAGGCATATTAATCATATTAAACTATTTATAGATAGAATTTTAACAGCACTGATAATTTTATAAACAATATGGTACACTATCACTATCAAAACTCATATCAACTTTTTTGTTACACTATCTTTGTTATTGACAGAACGTATTAAATCATTTCCTGATAAAATTGTGTTTGTATGACTGAAAAGGGTGGTTAGGAGTATGACTGTGAACTATTACTGACTATTCAGGTTGATAGGTTTCCAGATTCGAAGCAGGTACATTTAGCAAGGAAATGATTTAGTTTCAAGTGGTTTAATTTACATTGCAACTAAGCTAACAAGCATAATATTCAAAATACATGTATTATTAATAAACTGTTTTTAATATTTGTCAAATAAATAAGGTATCCCAAATTTTGTTTGAACTTTTATTGGAACTGAAAATGGAGTTTTAGGAACATTTCAATAAATAACAAGGACGAGAACTCAATTGTGAATCTTACAAGTATGAATAATTCAAGTGATTTACTGCACCCATACCATTTCACTCAAGAAAGGCACTGCAAAATGGGATGCTGCACTGTACCTTGGCGAAACTCCAACCTGGAAACCCAAGCAGCTCCCAAAAGGATTCCACTAGTGTTCACAAAGTGGTACGACAAAAGAGATATTTCTCAAGGAGAGTAACCACAAATGGTCTAGTGGGACAGAAGTTGTGAAGCCACCTATCTCCAATATTCACACCTCCAACCCAACATGGGATGTTTATTCTGCTTCGTCTTCAACTTGTCAGCATGCAATGCCTTTGAATTTGAGAGAAAGCAGTGCCTAAATAAATGGCCACAAGATGAATTTCATCTCCAGCCTGGAAAGAGGATGGTAGGATCGAGACTTCATCTCAAGAAAACATCGGGCTTCCTCAGGAGCTGCAGCTTCCAATAACTCACTAATAGATAACACCAGCTGGGCAGGTTCTAGTTTAAGGGTCAGGCAAATACAGCACATGGCTCTCCAGATTTGGGATTGGGCGTGGAAAGAAATATTTTTTTCGATGTGTGATTTCTAACAGTTTGGATGGAACTCAGGATGATGATGTTTCGGATGACATTCCGACTGCAGATGAGGATCTCGCAGCACTTCGTGAAGAGGCTGTTGGACTTTTGTTTGATGATGACGGAAAAGATTCTGACATTGAGTTTGGTGGATTTTAAAACGTTATAAAATGTTTGGTTTCTTTCTTTAAATGAACGTAATTATTTTTCAATCGCGGTATTTCCACAGCCATCGCCATTGGTGTGTTTATTTGTGACAACCGAACGATTGACTTTGATGACGCTTCTCGGTCGTAAAAACAGAACTTTGACTTTGAGTTTTGATATTCATCTTGGAATATTGTATTGCAACTGTTGATATTAAATTGCTGCGTTTATTAACTTGTGTGAAGTGGGGTTTTTTTTGGGCTTCAAAAAGGATTATTATGCAAATTACCTTCGGAAACTTACCATGCAAGCACCCATGCTCGAGTAATCGCCCACCCCCAAACTTTGACCAGATCTATTACTACGGGGGGGCTTACTCGGTCACATACAGTAATAGTTTATCTTTGGCAGCAAGTTCACAATTCCCTTTGACATGTGACTAATCCCTAGTCACATGGGAGAAGAGTGTTGGATATTGTGAAGTTTGTTATTGTAATTTGAGCGTTGTGTGTCGACTGGAAGCAAGCTATTATCAATAGAGATGTCAATCTCTTCTTTTCACACAAGGCTGTAACCCATAATATCTTAGTGAGAGCGAGCGAGAGAGAGAATCAACTTTGTGTAACTTGAATAAATTTCTCTGAAATGTGAGTTAGTTGGGCGAATCATCCCAATCCCCAACAAAGTTTATAAATGTTGAGCTGTAATGGTGGCAAATTTAAAAAATTATTCAAAACAGCTTGATTTCAAAAGCAAACATTGTGTTAGCAGTTTTTGCGTTAATGCGCCGCAACGCGTATTTGACGCAAGAAAATGTAAAAATGATACGCCACTTTCGTCCTTCTTGCATCCCTGGGACACTTAAAAAAATCATTTGGCATGCGGTCAAGGGAGATGGAGAGAAGACTGGAGAGAACAGTTTCACACCTTACCCATGGTCCTTTGCGTACTCAACTGCTTTTCATTCACGTGGCATGTTGACGAACGTCCTGTGTTCATTGTATTTGGTGGCCATTGTCATTGATATTCTTTTTTTTGTTTCATTGATAAAAATGCGGAAAAGAACTGTCAATGAAGTGCTTATGGGACGAGGGTGTTGATAAGAGGCCATAGATCATTAGGCGCAGGAGGCTGAACACGGTCAAGGAGAAAAAAAGTGCGTGTTTTCAATCGCAAGTGGCTGCAAGAGTTTTGTGGCTGGCCAAACCTCGTGTTTCAGTTTATATTTTCTTTAACATTTACTGTCTGGTGAAGTAAGTGAACAACAAAATATGGAAAATACACTGCTCGATTGTTTTTGCGTAGATGTTTATACGGTAATTGTGTTCGAAACTGGGGACCTCTTTGGGCATACAGCTGTTTTCCCTTTGAATCAATGAATGGAAGTCTACTGAAATATATCCACGGGACTAGAAGCCCTGTTGAACAGGTTAGAGATTTGCAACAACAAAATCAGGCTGCTTATGTGAGAGAACTAGCTTTCTAAAGCTGGGTTATGTTTAGTCCATAAGAAACATTTGCACATTTTTCAGTATAGTTTAATAAATTGTGTAAAACTACAGTTGTTTTTTTGGTGCTTGTTTAAATTAAAATAATGCTTTGTTATGAATGCTGTACAATTGCATTTAGTTTAGTTTTGCAATGAAATAAAACTAATTCACAATTAAATATCATTTGAATACATTCTCTACATATAGTTTGCATGTCGCGCCAGGTGATAAGCCAGACAACACTCCTGAAAACTGGGACTCCAGTTCACAAGTTTGTTGAACGTATGCTTGGTACAAGTAAAAGGTAGTCACAATTTCTATAAATAGTGGCTGCTTAAAACAGATTTCTATCAAAGGAATTGTAGAACACAAAGGTATTTTTTTGTTTTAGTCCCATGTGCAATTGTAATTGTTTTTGCGTTTATCTCCACCCAAAAACTTTGCAGAATTAAAGTATGCCTCCTTGTGCTAAATCAAATACAAACAGTGGGTATGTAGAATGGCCCGAAAACTACAGTACTGTAGGGTTGTCAGCACACTGCAAAAGCCAAATAGTAGTACTAGGTGTTTCAAGAGCTCACAATGTGTGAATTAAGAAATCGGCTAAAGGTAGTCTCCATAACGAGAATATCACAGTCCTCACTAATTAGAGAGCTTTTTTTGCACCATATGTTCTTAATGTCCTGAACAGTAAAGAAGACACACAGGATTCGATTAAGTCCTTTGTTCTGATTGATAATCAGTGCAAAAATGTGTTGCTCCACCCTTTTTCTTTTCAAGACAATTGGGGAAATCCAAGGCTCAATGAACTTAACATTAGGCTATTGCATAACATCAAATGTCAAGATCAGTGTTTTCACTTAAGAGTATGTTTAACTGCTTGAAGTTTCTTGTCATGCTTCAGTGGTACTAGCTTTGTAGTTTTGCGGGCTGATTTAAAGACATATTTTTGACTCACATGGAAATAGAGTAAATTTTTAGGGGCTGTTATCCCTTGTTAAAAGGTGGTTTTAAAATCTTTTCAACTAAAGTAGACGTTATGTCCTAATAGATATAATGTCACCAAACTATTGAACCTTGTAGGGTAAGAAGTGGCAAAATGGTGAGAGGGGTAGAAAACTGGTTCACTGTTGGGAAACCAGTGTTGGTTATGATGCCACAAGATCTTGTTAACCTTGTCAGGAAAGTTATCCCAGGAAACTTGAGGAAGGTTAATAGAATGTTACACCTTGGAGCTGTTTACTTTAGCGTTGAGTATGGAAAGCTCAAACGTGTGAATATTGTGTTAGTATGGAACAACCTTGCAGTTTGGTCTAGTATAAAAGTATCTCTTCTGCCAAACAAGTGAGCAAGCTGTAGCTGTTGTGAAACCTTTAACTATCCTGGATACCAAGTTTGAGTTCGAAGAACTGGATTGTATGTGTTCAAGCCATATTAAAGCAGTAACAACTGAAGAAAGGTGGGTGTAACATATGATAAAGCAATTACAGTAGATTTCTATGTGTGAGGATAACTAGAGTAAATAATTGATACAGGCTTTAATACAGAAAAGTAAACATATCAGGCAGTTTAAAACTTGCTGAAAGTGATGGCAAGTCAGGGAATAGCTTGCTGTGAAGTGTGAATAAGGAAAATACAGTATAACAAATGTAATAGTTATGAATAGCATAGGGGTTTAGGAAAGTTCATCTCGAGGCTGATATTGTCTAATGGCTCTTCTTAATTATGTTGGAATCGGCACGACTTGCATAATGTAACAACCTCTCTTGGTGCATACTGAGCTGTGATAGCTTGAGTTACATAATTTGTAACATTTTTAGCCAATTTTCCATCAGCTGCCATTTCAAAGAATTTTGTTCAATAATATTAATGATATTTTTCTCTTTTTTCAAACTGCAGTTACGAAGTGATTGATGCGAGAGACATTTTGGGGAAACTGGCAATCCTGGAAGGGAAAAAAAGTTCTTTATTTGTGGCTATGGTACCAAACAGATATGAAAGTGACTGATTTTAAGAGCTGAAACATTTGTAAAGTTTGAGATATCCATTTTTTTGATAAGCTTGTTAAGAATGGGTAGATTTATTATTTAACATATACAATTACACTAGTTGCTCAAGAAATTGTGTTTACTTCAAATTATGTTTGAAGAACATTAAAGCAAGTGTTTCAGATACTGGTATACTTGTATTTTTAATGACAGGAAACGGAAACAGTTCCTAAGATTGGACAACCGGGAGAGCCTGTGGCCAAATTAACTAAATTCGGGTGGACATTTTGTCGCCCAGAAAAGAAACTGATCTGACAAACATGTTGCTAACACAAACCGCCAGCTTCGACTACGAACGACTTTGTCAGCTTGATGTATTAGGTATTGAGGACTCGGCACCTGGAGACCAAGACGTGGTATATAAAGAATTTAAAGAACAACTAGACATCGAAGTGGCACTAAACAAATAACGCCTGAGCTATGTCAGAGACAACGTTGAGCTACCGACCCTAACTCCAAACTCATTACTGTTTGGACTCCTGAACCTAATTCCGGAAGGAGACAGCCAAAACCTTGATGAACAGAGATTGCAAGGACGTGTTGTGGGGAAGATGGACGAATGAACACCTGAAAGGACTACGAGAAAGACACAACCTGAAGTACAACAGAAAGGAACTTTCACTGAAAGTAGGTGATGTAGTTATAATCAAGTCAGATGATCACAACAGAAATAAATGGAAACTCGGCTTTATAGAGCAGCTGATTCCAGGCCGTCACAGAGTAGTGCCAGTGGCTAAACTGCGTGCGGGAAAAAGTTATCTCGAGCGTACAATTCAGCACCTTTACCCCCTGGAGCTATCTTGTGAGATGACCACATCCTCTCCCAAACCAACTATGAATGCCAACGCCCCGATGTTCAGACCCAAGCGAGATGCAGCAGCCGCAGCTAACTTGCGTATTCAGCAGAACATTTCTGAAGACTGGAAGACTGATTGAATGAGAGTAAAATTTGTGTCTTGATTCATTTACAATTTATGTTGACTATAAGGTCATGTTAGTAAACATGTGATGGTTCTAGGTGATTCTATAATAAAAAATATTGATGCTTGGCGAATTGGTCAAAGCACAAAAACAAAGACGACTGTAAAGTCTTTCCCCGAAGTGCATGTCGCACACAGCTATCATTATTTTATTTCTCCACTTGAGAGCGATCCTGATCAAGTAATATCCATGTCGGCACAAACGATCTCAAGACCCGATCGGCGCGTGTAGCCGCAGCTAATGTAGTAGATCTGGCAAGTTGGAGTCAAATAAAATGCCCGTCAACTGACATCGCTATTTACGAGTTGACGATCTGTTCTGATTAAGAGAGCCCCAGTGGTAAAGTTACCAAAGCAAACAAAATTTTAAAGCAATTTTGTCATCAAAACAGCTGGCAGTTATTAAGTCATCAGAACATTGATAGTAGCTGCTTAAACAGAAGCTTGTTACACCTGAACAAAAAAGGATCTGGACTCTTTGCTTCTAATCTTATTAAGTCAATTAAAAATGATCAGTGATTTATAGATGAACACCAGGAGACTAAGGATTCAAAAAGCGTAAAAATAGGTGAGTTTAATGTTCCTAATCCTAGCAGCTCAGTAGATTTAAGTAAGATGAAGGGGTTAAAAATGGCCTGTCTGAATATTGATAGATTACTTCCTAAAGTTGATCAGTTAAGAGTGTTCTGTGAAGAAAGTAAGATTGATGTTATGGCCATAAATGAAACTAAATTAGATTGCTCGATAACTGATAATGAAATACAAATTGCCGGTTTCGAAATTGTCCGTAATGATAGAAACAAATACGGAGGCGGAGTTTGTATTTACACCAGAAAAGATCTAAATTATAAGATTAGGCACGATCTGATGCCGGAGCAACTTGAGATTATAGTTGTTGAAATTAAGAAGCCAAATTCTGTCCCCTTTTTTATTTCTACCTGGTATAGACCTCCCGGTACCCCGGTGGAATATTTTGATAGTTTAGAGTCTGTTTTGGAAATGATTGATTTCACTAACAGCGACCTTTATGTCCTAGGGGACTTGAATTGTAACCTAGTACAAAAGAGCCCTGAATGTCTCAGTAAGCGATTACTTGAGCTATGTGAGTTGTTTAGCGTCTCACAGGTTATTAACGAACCAACGCGGGTAACTCAACATTCTAAAACATTGCTAGATCTCTGTTTAACTACGACTCCAGAAAAAGTATCTGCTGCAGGAGTTATTCGTAGTGGAATTAGTGACCAAGATATCGCCTACATAGTCAGAAAACTAAATCATTTTCGCATAAATAGACATAATAAAACTCAAAAACGTTGTTTGAAGCATTTTAAACAGGAGTTGTTTGTTAACGATCTTGAGAATATCTCTTGGGAAAATATTGATGATACCAATCCCAACGCAGGTGGGAAAAATGGAAAGCTACTTTTCTTAACATTGTTGACAAACACGCTCCGTTAAAACTGCAGATTAAGAAACAAAAGGTCGCCATGGCTAACTAGGGATATTGTAAAATTAATGCGCAAAAGGGACGTGCTCAAAAGCAAAGCTATGAACACGAATGAAACTAATGATTGGAACAAATATAAGAAAGAACGCAACACTACAAACAATGTCATTAAACAAAGTAAAGCTAGCTACTACAAAGAAGCTTGCATTCTTAACAAAGACAACCCAAGAAAGCTGTGGAGTACTGTAAATGAAGTTTGTGGCTGAGGTTCCAAAAGCAGTCATGTAAAAACACTAGAAATTGAACAAAAGATGCTAACAGATGATTCATCCATCTCTGAGGCCTTCAATAAATATTTTTCTGAGATAGGACCTAAACCAGTAGAGGCGGTTGCGACTGACGACACAATGAAATCATTTCTTGAGTATGTGCCATACACAGATGAGGTTTTTAGCATAACACCAATTTATTCCGCTAAGGTTTTGGAATTGTTGCTGAAACTTTCCGATATAAAGGCCACTGGTCTGGATGGCATCTCTAGTAAGCTATTAAAAATCGCTGCTCGGGTTATAGCGACATCCATTACTGATCTCTTTAATTGTTCAATTTCAAATGGAGTTTTCCCAGATGAATGGAAATTAGCACATGTTGTCCCAGTTTTCAAAAAAGGTATCCGTAGTGATGTCAATAACTATAGACCAATTTCTATAATTCCGATAATTGCCAAAGTGTTTGAAAAGGCTGTATTCGATCAACTCTATAAATATCTTTCAGATAATGATATGCTGTCAAATTGTCAATTGGGTTTTAGAAAACTGCACAATACCATTACCGCCTTACTAAAATCAACTGATGAGTGGCGACTCAATATTGATAATATAAGGGCCTGATAAATGGCGTTGTTTTCATAGATTTGAAGAAAGCTTTTGATACTGTAGATCACGCAATTCTGATTGAGAAATTGAAACGATACGGACTGAGTGAACAGTCACTGAATTTCTTTACCTCATATCTCGAGAATTGAAGCCAGAGGTGTTTTGCGAATGGCCACCTATCACATAAAGTATCTGTAAGATGTGGCGTCCCTCAGGGCTCTATACTCGGGCCACTATTATTTCTGATTTTCATCAATGATTTGCCAAACTGCCTCGATAAGGCAAACACAACAATGTATGTTGATGATACCACTTTAACTTTTAGTGCATGTAATACTACCAGCCTTGAATCGCAAATCATCAATGAACTAAAACAGCTGAATCATTGGCTAGTTGCAAACAAGCTCACGCTTAATGTTAGTAAAACTGAGTTTATGCTTGTTACAACAAGACAAAAGCGTGCATTTATTGATAAAACTGAGTATTAATATATATAGTAAACCAATATGGCAAGTTAAGAGCGCCAAGACGCTTGGCCTGCACGTTGAAGAAACGCTATCTTGTTTAAAACATTAAGAGTACAGTCTATAAGAAAGTTGACCCATTATTAGGCCTATTAAAGAGACTACATAGTTATGTTGACCAAGACACCTTAGTCAGTATATACAAGGCACTTATCCAGCCACATCTTGAATATGCCTGTTTTGTTTGGGATGAGCTGGATAAGGGCCTTATATCAAAGTTGCAAAGATTACAAAATCGGGCTGCCAGAATTATTACAAGATCAAGCTGGGAGGTTCGATCAAAAGACATACTGGCTGATCTGGAATGGGAAACATTAGAGAAAAGACGCTATGATTTGAAAAAGGAATTTATGTTTAAAGTTTTAAATGGCCAAGCTCCTGATGATATCAAAAACCTATTTAAGCCAAAGCAACAGATCACTTCCTTTGTGTTGCATGATGATGGTAACAAACTAGCTGTTCCTTTCCCTAAAACGGATTGTTTAAAACTCTCTTTTAGCTACAGTGGAGCAATCCTCTGGAATAATTATTTGCCAAGCTTACAGCGAACACAAGTTTTTTTTTTCAAAATAACGATCCTCAGATCTCCTGATGTTCTCCGTATTTTACAATAGAAATTTTATATTCTAGTATCACTTGTAATATGATTGTAAATAGTATTAATTAACAGATATCTTGTAAAACAGTTGTAAAACTGATATTTTTTACCGTGTTTAAATAAAGGCGTGCTACTACTACTACTACTGTTAAGAATATTGCGCATTTCTAATCACGGAAAATGTTACAAACTTACCTAGCTAGTTTTTTATGTAAAAATCATTATTACAAACTATGAACTAATGCATGAACTTTATATACCCTTACTTTACCCTCTGTAAACTTGCCTTATTCTCCTTCGCATCAGGGGAGTCCCCCCTTGGGCTTTCATGGATATTTTAGGTTCAATCAAAATTGTACACAAAGGCAAAGCTGTGTGCAGATACCAAGGGAATTTTCAAAACATCCACCTGTGAGTCTGCCATGACTGCAAAAAATGTGTGCCCACAGACTCATTTAGCCAGCAGAATCTGCAGTTACTCCCCAGGCCACCCATCCATATACTCAGCCAAGTCAGCTTGTCATTCAAGAAGTTGAACTTTGTGTGTGAAAAGTGCCAGAAAATGTAGCCACGTTTCATCAATTATCTTCAAAATACTTGCTAGTATTACAATCATTGTATACCAGTATGTTAACTATGCTAAAAATAATTTTTTTCAGTGGGATCTAAATTACAAAAAAAATCCCCTGTATTCCTTATGGTGCAGAGTTCATCCTTGGCTGGGAATTTTCCTTCGTAAACCCCCTCGAAAATCCCCAACACTGCCAGTGTTTGCCCGAGGTACATCCCCCCACCCCCCCTCCAAAGGGAATGGCCAATGATCAAGTATCAAGTATCAATTTATTTTACCATTTAGTATATTCTTTTACAGTTTGTACATGAATAAATTGTATATTATGAAACGAAATGGCGAGGATGATTGAAAGAAAGCTGTTAGGCTTATTGAAGAGATCAATCATCCTCCTATAGTCATTTGACACATTAAATGAATATACAAGACGTGACAGGATGTGCAGAGATCAGTAATTAGGCTTAATTAATATTTTGAAATGAGGTTGAACTTAAGTTTTTTGGTAAATAAAGAGTAAGTCATGCTTTCTTTGATATCAAAGCTCAATGAATTGAATGTCATTGGACTTTGATATTTGATTGAAAATTGACGAAGTTTAGTTCTTATACAAGGTAAATGAAATAATTTACTTGATCTGGTGTTATAGTTATGAATCTGACTATTTAACATAAAGATAATTTTAAAATTTGCTGGACTGCTGTTGTTTTTAATTTGAAACATAAATTGTTATACCTGTAATTTTCTTATATCCTCGAATTTTAGCAAATGTAATTCTTTGAATATCAGACTGGTATGAGCAAGGAAGTCTTTCTAAATTATAATTCTCACTATTCTTTTCTGCAAGATTATCAATCTTGAGAGATGTTTTTGATACATGTTTGCCCAAACAAGATTACAGTATTGCAGATATGGGTAAATCATGGAAAAGTACAAGATTTGTAAGGATTCTTTCTTAAGATAAGTACTTGATTTGCGTATAATTCCGATGGACTTAGAAACCTTGTTTGCCGTGTAGGCAAATAGAGATTTCCAAGTTAGATGTTCATCTAAGACTATTCCTAGAAAAACGGTTTCTTTTACTTGTTCGATCTCTTTGTTATTTAGCTTGACTCGAATTTGAACAGAGTCTCTCTTTTGCCGAGGTTTAAATACCATAAATTTAGTTTTATCAATATTAAGTGTTAATTTATTTACTATTAGCCATTGTGAAAATTTTGGGACCTCTCGGTCCAATAGTTCTATTAGTTTATTACCGTAATGATTCGATGTAGCGCCCTCCTTCCAATAAGCGTCCCCTTCCAAATAAGCGCCCCCTTTGAATGTGTTTTTGTTAATAAGCGCCCCTATTCTAATAAGCACCCCCTATTCTAATATTATTACAGCACCTATAGAGTACGTATCAAATGTATCCACGCAACACACAACTTTTTCTTCAAAAGTACGAAGAGTCAGTCCAGAGGCCTTATGGGTTTTTGTTTGTGGATTTAAAGCCTTCAACCCCAGATCACTGTCAACTCCGAAAAAATGTACTTCCGGGAGAAGAAAAGTACAACACTGAGAGTCACCCACCCGCTCAGCCTGCAAGGTCTAATTACACCTCACAAAGCTTTGCCATGTCACCACTTATCAAGCAGATGAAAACATTAAGCGATGAAATGAACACTGATTTAGAAAGAACAGATTTAGACCCTGAAACTCAGGCAAGACTGTATAATCAACACCTCGCTCAATTCCTTGCCATGAAGCAAATGCGAGAGAATCAATCAGGCCCTCAGCCGTTACCAAAGCCTGTTTCCCAACAACAGAACACAGAACTCCCGTTTGTGGACCTGAGTCTCCAACAAGAAGATGAATTTAGGGAACCCCCACCACAATGCCTTGAGTTTGCAGAAACCCTGAAAATACAAAACACCAAGTCCCTCTGTAGGAAACACCAAGTCCCTCTCTGCAAAAAACAGTACTTTATCCCCCAGAAAAACCTAAAAGATGGCACACAAGACCATTGATAGAATTGATTGAATATTTATTTCCATGCTTAGAGTCGACTGTAATTTCAAACTAAAAAAACATAGTCATTTGCTTTGCCTCATTTTGTGCTTTTAAAAGTAACTGAACTTTCAACAATTTGTTACTGTTACAGTTTCTGTTATTGTTAGTCATTTTAATATTTATTAAAGTTTTGTTTTGAACATTAGGTTGTTTCTCAAAAAACTAAATAAGCGCCCTGTCCCGAATAAGCGCCCTGTCTCGAATGAGCGCCCTCCCTTGAGGTATCAAAAGTAAATAAGCGCCCCGGGCGCTAAATCGAATCATTACGGTGTGCAAATTTTCCCTGAAAAACCTCAAGGGCCAAAGAGTTAACGTGTTGGAAAAGAATTATTTAAAATGGAATTTTCATTTGCTGCACTGAGGACCTAGACTACTAATACTGCATGTGTGTTTTCGTGTTTTCAAACCGCGGTAGCAGAGCCAGAGGTTTGGGTTATGCAAACGAGTGGACGTGTACTCTGCAGGCTGGACAAAGTTGAACGAGAAACGATCGGTTGTCGAAGGCCGTGTGCGACCGATTGACGACGAGGTCAAGAAAACGACTCACTGCTAAAATATATTAAATTCTTAATTCACTGCTAAAATACATTAAAATCTTTTAAATTTCTTAAACTTTCTTGCCGACTTGTCCATTAAACGACTCGTTGCTAAAATATATTAAATTCTGTGCCTACCTTTCGTTTTCAGTTCTTCCAAAGAACTAGTGACAACAACTTTCTTGCCGACTTGTCCATTAAGCAACATATAATGTCTTTATAATATGGAATTGGACTTTTCCACCATAGCTATACATGTCTACTAGCCTGCTTTGGCAACAATGCTTTGGTGGGCGGTTAGCGCGGAAAATCTTGGATCTCGTGGCCAAGCGGCATTGGGTCGAGAAGACCACTCGACCCAGTGCTGCTCGACCACGAGATCCAGGATACTTAAACGGGTAACAGTTTTTGTCCCGATTTATACTGCATGTGCTCGTGCGTTCTTAACTCAAACCATTGCACCGTTTTGATTTATAATATTTTGCTTTAAGAAAAAATCGAATGTAGCATGGCAGGTTGTTTTTTGTTTCCTAGTTCAAACTCCGACTCAAACCACGTACTTTGTCGCTTAATTAACTCTGCCAACGTGAAGAATGAAAAATGAGTTTATACCATTTTGATTCAACTGTCCATGCAATTATGGAGAATCTTTTGATAAAGAATTTCTTCATTTTGCTTCAAGAGTCTGTCATTTTTTTGTCTACAATCCAATGTTTGTAAGCGTTTAACCTTTTGACATTTTGTTTGTAATTATGTTTACGTAGTCTCGCGTTTGCATCTAATCAAATTCTTAGTTGAATTTTCCAAACTCTTGCATTGTTTTTCTTATTTCTGTTATAAACAGCAGAGTCATGTCAGTACGAAATTTTTCAGCAAGCTTGCAAAGAAATTCGTCGGTTTTGCATAGCTTGCAACACCGACTATATACTGAACAGAAACTCGATCATTGCAAGAGGGGTTGTATTTCGGTGTTGACAGATACTATTTTATCGAGTAATCTTAGAGCATTTACAATCCTTGTTTATTGAGACAAATGTAATACACAAATGGTACAAACTAGGATATCAATCTAACCTCGTAACATTCCAGGTCGTCCCTCGTACGCAAGAGCTGCCGATACATGTGCCCACCCACGGGCTGCACACGCGAGGCCGCATAAATTATAGAGAAGTGGTTAATTTTTAATTTGTAAACTGTAGCCTACTAGTATGGTCCCAGCATACGCGGTTGTAGTAAAAAATAATCGTTTGAAATTGTTACCTGTTATCTGCTACCTGTTACTCGTTACCCGTTGTAACCCGTTACCTGTTACCACTTACCTGTTGCCCGTTACCAGTTACCTGTTACCCGTTACCTGTTACCACTTACCTGTTACCCGTTACCTGTTACCACTTACCTGTTGCCCATTACCAGTTTCCTGTTACCTGTTACCAGTTACCAGTTACCTGTTATCTGTTACCTGTTATCTGTTACCTGTTGCCTGTTACCTGTTACCTGTTACCAGTTACCAGTTACCTGTTATCTGTAACCTGTTACCTGTTACCCGTTACCTGTTACCAGTTACCTGTTACCTGTTGCCCGTTACCTGTTACCTGTTACCTGTTACCTGTTACCTGTTACCTGTTACCTGTACAACAGACCCTAGCCTGCAGCTTGCGTGATTTGTTAACTACAATAGTAACCGTTATTTTCACCATCTCACGTCCGAATTGTCCTTTACCATTCTTGACAAGCTATACCGTTATTTTCACGAATCGTCATTTAATAGAAAATACTATGTAGTTATTTCAATAATACTAACTGGTTAAAACTGTTAGATAGGGTTTGCCAAACTACTGGACGAATAATATAGGATACTTACATGAACGCTTTCCCGCACAATTGTCCAATTATTATGAACTGATAAACAACCCCCTTTTTGGCTTACTGGTATAATGTTCTTGGCTGATAGCTTGTCTTCAACATTTCTCAGTTGCACTAGAAGCTTCGCTTCGGCCAACTACCTCTATCAGCCACGGAGATTATCCTTCAACATACCAGCTGCCAAAAGGGGTTTGTTTACCTAATACACCGGTTGAAGGTCACAGCGAAGGTCTGTTTTCTAATACCATAAAAATTGCTGTTTAAGAGCCGGCGTAAAAATTAAGAGCCAAATATACCCTATACAGTGGAATCCCGGTTTAACGATATTCCCGGTATAACGATAAACATTCGTTTCTCCGGCAAAAGTTATAGTTAAGTGTATGGGGCAAAACCCCGGTTCAACGATATTCGGTTTAACGATATTCCCAGTTTAACGATGGGGATATGTTCCCCGAGAGCAAAGCCTTTCCCGGTATAATAAAATCAACATGTTAGACCACAGGAAATGCTGGTTCTATAACAAAACAAAATTTAATTGATAAACATCAATGCCTTTGCCAGTAATCATTGTTCTTGCTTACACTCTAGCAGCCATGAATGCTGATTGATGTGTTTTAAGCCGCTTTATACCATTATTTATTTTGTGAATCAATTGATATTACAAAGCATTAGTTACGAATTTATCGATCAGTGAACATCGAGTAAAAACGTGTACGCAACCTTTTCCCGGTATAACAATATTTTTAGAAATTTTCCCACAATATCGTTACACCGGGAATCTCGGTATAACGATATCCCGGTCTAACGATGTAATTTTGACGCCCCCCTTGGCATATCGTTAATAAAACCGGGATTCCACTGTATACCATATATAAGATTTCAATTTCAAGCCACTTTTTAATAAGAACTTGTTTAGCCAATAGGTTCTTGTTTTACAAATATGAAAGTAACGTACAATGCAGGATGTTGACGCGGTGACGCAATCATAAGTATGGATGTCTGATTAAAGTGGACGTGTCAGTCTGGGGGGAGGGGGAGCGGAGAGAATGTATATGACAACATAGAACAGAAAGAGTGTGCACGAACAAACGCTAAGTAGGGAGTAAAAGTTACGATGTAAAAATAGTAAGAACAGTACAAAGTTAGAAATTAAATCGGAACTGCACAATATTAAATCGTGTCCTGCAAAAAATGGTTTCACATAAACAAAAAATGTTCTAACTTTAAACTGAACCACTGCTTCAAAACCTACAAAGTAACCATTCATTTTCTCTGTCTTTACAAGTAAATTCTGAAAATGATCATTGCTTCAACAAATTCTGAAATTAAATAAATGTTCTAACTTTAAAACCACTGCTTGAAAACCAACAAAGTGACCATTCATTTTATTTGTCTTTACAAGTAGAATCTGAAAATGTCCATTGCTTTCACCAATTTATAAGTTTGTTATTTTTGTTAAGATTTTAATAATAATAATAATAAAATTAATAATAATCTTTATTTCCTTTAGACAAAATTACATATCCAAAGTTACATAATTAATCAAATGTGCAAAGCGCTTATTACATACAATAAATGAATAAATATATAATATACTCAGTGAAAAAAAATCAGTAAAATAAGTACTATTAGAATTGATATAATATAAATCATATAGCATTATATTTGAAGATGAGTCTGTTAACGTATTTATTTTTAAATCTCTCTGTGTTGACTGTCGGACGAATGGCGTTACTATTTCTTAAAAAATATTTGCTTATCTTTTTCTTAGGGAATATATCATTGATAGGATTTGAGGTGTTACTTGTTCGCGATTTGTAAAATTTTTTTTGCCTGCATTTTCTAAGAGGTCGCGAATGTTTACTTTAACAGAGGTACATTTTCTTTTTTATGGCTTCGATCTTTAAAAACTTAGCAGAATAAGGGCTAATTATGAAACGATGTCTAACAGAAAATATATATTATGGTTTAGCACGCATGTGTTGCCTGGCTCGCACCTCAAGGGCGTCGCCGATCATAGTAGACATAACTGTCCCGGGAACAACTACATGTACTATGGTTTGGCGGATGTTCGATCCTTTTGACAACCAGATTAGGAACCATAGTACAAGTACCAATAGGCAGTAAATGACTGAAACTTGCTATTGCTCTACTAAAAGCTTAGCTAAATTAGTTCTCGAGCCTAAGTGGTTCATAGGGCCGGCGCTTATCTCCGGCTTCTGTGGTGTTAATCGGATGACAGTCATTGACTCCCCCTAGACACGACACTAATCTAGCGCGATGTCGGCAGCACAGCGGTTAGCGTGTTCGACTCGTAATCCTAGTGTCACGAGTTTGAGCCCCGGCCAGGCCACTGTGTTGTGTCCATGAACAAGACACTTAACCTGACTTCGTTCCAGTGCTGGGGGCTAACCTGTGAAAGATGTCTACGTAAGCTTTTGTAAAAAAGTTATCTTATGCGGATAGTTCGTACGTGACAATGATTACTCGAAGACCTGCCAACTACTTAAGCGATTACTGTTGGGCTTCCTGTGTGAAGTTAGCATCACTCTGTTACTATTTCCATCACTCTTTCACTCAACACGGTAACAGTAGGCTATTGGTAGCAACAGAAATCCTCCCGGTTTTTCGATATTTTAAGGGCTAGCGGGTTGAAATTCAGGAAGGAACTGAAGGATTTATAGAAAAATCCTCTCTCGAGTCTGTATAAGTGATTCGTCAGGCCGACGCTTATTTCTGATTTCCGTTGCGCTAAGTGGATGGGAGAATAGCGAGCTTTAGCACCGCGTATACGTGACACGGCAAACGTCAATTTGCCGTCTGTCGTTTGCTGTATATTCGTGTTGTTTTCTTGGTTTTAGCTTCACGTTGACATGAGTTTTCAGCGAAAACATGCGAGCAACTCGAATTAGACTGGAAACTAATGTCAAGTAAATTAAAAGCAATTAAATTATTATTCTGAAAGTACATATTAGCAAAGGAAAAAAAAATTAAACTGTTTGAATGTCACAACTAACAATTGTTTGATTTTCGTTGATGAAAACTGCCAATTAGCACTATCTGAACAATTTCTTGTGCTGTTTCTTCAATTTAATTGAACATTAAGCATAACATCCCTTTACCTTTTTTACGACTTTGAATCTATTTCTACTTGGTAATAATAAAAAAAGATCTCACGCAAACATCAAACGCGAAAACCCTTACCTTGGCGTACGTACGGCAAACGTGAAACGGCAGAAGCGGGAAAATCTTGCTGACGTGATCACGTTCGTGTCTTGCGTATACGCGATGCTAAATCTCCCTAATGACCCCCCCCCCTGGACGGCAGGACACTAATCCATCGCAGGTTAGCAACTAGCTGAACTTGCATTCGACTCATTTATACAGCTGAGTCGAGTGGCACAAGTCGGGTTGAGTGTCTTGCTCCAAGGCACAATACAATGATCTCATCTGAACTGACAACCCTAGAAGTACGAGTCGAACACGCCAACCGCTAAGCCACTGTGCTCCCGACACCTTATACATGAGAGACAGCTCAAATTTTTTTAGTCTGGTAGGGATTAACTGCCGCGCCGTGCCGCACCGCGCTGTGCCGCACCGTGCCGTGCCGTATTCGTACCGTATTGTACGGTGCTGTGCCGTACCGTGCCGTACTGTACCGAGTGTCGCACCTTGTCGTACCGTAACATAGAGTAACGTAAAGTGCCATGGCGTACCGTACTGCTGTGCTGTGTTGTAATCTACGCTTTGTCATAATAGACTGTGCTTTGTTTTAGATAAGCTAAGCTAAGTCCTTTCTCGAGCCTAAGTGGCCCATAGGACCGGCGTTTATCTCCGGTTTCTGTTGTGCTAGGCGCCAGAATGAGAGTCTTTGACTCCCCCTGGACAGGACACTAATATATCACAGGTTAGCCCCAAGCAGAACTGGTACTCGTTTATAAAGCTGGGTCGACTGGACCAAAGTTGGGTAAAGTGTTCAAGGACACAACACAGTGTTCTAACCCGGGGCTCGAACTCGCGACCCTAGGATTACGAGTCGAACACGCTAACCGCTCGGCCACTGCGCCGCCGACATGCTTTGTTCTCTCACACCAACACAAGTTTTTCCAGTACCAATGTCTCTGGGAGAAGCGCTGATTTTTCATTGCGAGTTGAAACATTTTACTCCTCCAAATAAAACTAAAGACAGAATGTAACGTACCTTTAAAACTTGTTTCTTTAGAGAAATTACACTGCATCGAAGTGAGTATGCTCACAAGATTGTTATATCATTTTCGCTACCTGTTGTAGGTTGTTTGGTTAAAAAAGCTTACAAAAGAAGGGTCACTGGAACTGGAGTAACCCTCTGGCCACGTCCATGATAATGCATTGATTGGCTTCACTGACTCTGTGAGTGTTAATTTGAATACGCTGTATTATAGACGCCAGGCTTTTAAAGCAGTATCACTACGCTTCGTCGAAATGCAAGCCTACTGTGTGTCCCAAACCTGGTGATCAAGGCTCCACAGAAACGAAAGAAATTGGACAGTTTGATTGCGCCCCTTTTGTGGAGCCGGAGTTTTGGTACTACCGGAAAGCTGAATTGTTGGTACCGGGGGAGAAACTATGCCGGAGAATTCATATAACTGTGACCTTGAGTAATTATAGAATTAAATCAGCAAAGAAATCTAAAACGTTGTTTTTATGTTTGTTTTTCGGTCTAGTATACTCTGGTGTTGGTGCTAGACTAAGTCTGATGCTAGTATTAATGTTAGTGTTTATGTTAGTTTAAGTACTGGTATTGATGTTGATGTTAGTGTTGGTACTAGTGTTGGTGCATATTGATGTTGGTGTTGATGTTAGTGTTGGTACTAGTGTTGGT